>LSSL01000064.1:12229-28595 GCA_001953115.1 Smittium mucronatum | reverse complement strand
CAATAAATGGAAATTAAAAAGAATTAGCATTTATCATGCATAATTTTAAAAAACACTCAAATTTCATTTGTCAGAACTATCCTAATTACGCAAAATGATATAAAGAAAAAGTAGACGAAATGGTTACGGGACATTTCACCTATTTTCAATTGACCCACATGACTTTCGCCCGATTTATGGCCACTAATAATTAAGTATTAAGTACATTTTTAATAAAGGCATGTTTTATAAAAATTGGCTATTTTTACTGGGTAAGTACGTTAAGATTTTAGTTTGTAATAGGCTAAATAATTAGATAAAATGTCATTTAGGTCGCATATCCTGATACCTGACGAAATGGTAGTATGCAAACAGTAATGGCACCTTGAGAGACTATTTGATTCTATTTATTTTTTCAGTGACATAGTCTAGTTCACAAGTCCAGCGTTCGACAATCAGACGGGCCTCAGCGTCTAACAGCTATTTGTAGGAAAGCCATGCCGATCAAACCCAAGTTTGGGTAGGTGCCTAATTTTAGTAATCCTGTTAGAAGTAGGCTCTGACTAGGAGCTTAGTAGCTTCAATCAACTATTGTTTGCTGACAAAGAGCTTAATTCTTGATTGCATGTAACCTCAGTCATACACCTAAATGATGCATTGCCAGGGGGGGTCTTTCTGTTGGTAGATTGCACATTTTCCTGTAGGTTCGCAGCCGGTAGTCCGGCAGAGGAGCTTATTGTAGTTAGAATAATAGTCTTTTCTATACGTCTTTTTCTTTTTTTCATATTTTTTTAGTATAGTTTTTAATGGTGTTATCTTATAAAATTCCGCGATAAAAAAAAATTATTAATTTACTTTTTCAGCATACGTATTATGTTGATAAAAGTCTTTCTTTTTATTATTTCTCCAAATCAACTTGGTTAAATTGTTTTCTGATTTGCTCGCCCAATCATACGCATGAAAATAAAACACCAGTCAATTTATCTTACGGGAAGATTTTTTTTGTATCACGGAATTTTAATCTTACGGGAAGATTTTTTTTGTATCACGGAATTTTAATCTTACGGGAAGATTGTAAGGCAAAAGCTACAAGGATAATATTTACATAATTGATTGGCTTGTTTTGAAGTCCTTTGTAAGCCCTTAATCAAACCCTATTTTTAAATGTTATATAATAGCATTTTATTTTAAAGGCTGCCACTAAGATTAACTAAAATACCAAACTTTAGACTAACAATAAATTCACAATATTGATGGAAGGAAAAAAACTAGCTTTGAAAAGTGTTTATCGTTATTTATGAATGGCCGAAATTGAATATTGACAATATATCTTCGAAAAGGAAAAACTTCAATAAGAGATTGACCTATAAAAACAAACAGGCTTCTGCTTGAGCTTAAAGATTTATCACGTTGATGTTAAAGAGTCAAGCTTTTTATTATTGAGTTATCGTTTATTAGTATTTAAATTTTGGTCTGACCCTCCATAAAGTTCATATGTATTTTCTTAATGTATAAATAAAGCTGTTAGGCGCATTCCACATATCCCATAACTCAAAAAATAAGCACTTTCTTAAATTTTACTTTGCTTGCGTTTTTATTTTTAGAAATAAAAATATATTTATTCGAATTAAACGGTATGAACTTCAATAAAAACGAAAGCGCTAGCTCTATCTCAAATGGAGATAGAATACATCCTGATATTTTTTTTCTATGGAGGTAAAATTACTAATATACTATTATAAAATAATGGTTTTTATTAAGAAATTAGCATCTATAGTATTCTGTTTTTACTTTAACCCGTTAGAATCATGTTTATTAATGAATTTTCTTCTTATATTTACTGGAAACCTTATGATTTCATTTCTGGCGGAAAAAAATTACAAGAATCAATTAAAGAATTTGAGTCAAAAACTCTCCCTCCAAAAAGAGGCGTGGCTGAAACCACTAACATTATCAAAAAAAATTATTCACTAAACAAAGAATTTTACACTTCCCCAACTCAACTAGAAAAGGGATATTCTTATACCACTTCAATTGAACCTCTTGATTTTCGAACTTCTAATTGTATGTTCGATTCTATTCATATCCCTGAAGTCAGTGTTTTTGTTAATAAAATTTGGACTAGCATATTTGAGAACAACGTTTATGAACTGTATCCCATTGATCACAGATGGTGTGATCCGGATGATATAGTCAATATACTAAAGGTACTCAACTTTTGTTTTGTCTCTCGATAAAAAAAATTCAACCGCTTCTAACACGTATATGTATGAATTTATTATTTTAGGATTTTGGTTTTAAGATTGTTATTTGTGATAACAATAGCATAAGTGCCTTCCACACTATTTTTCAGAAATTTTCTCCAAACTTGCTGTGCCTTTTGAGTTCCAACAACTTAAGCGATATAGGTTTTTTTCTTATTCGTTTTTTAATTATTTAGCTCCTTCACATTTCCAAATGACACTGCCAAAATATTCTTCTCCCTTTACCCCTCTAAAAGACTGTATGTTTATGTTATCTTTTTTTCATGTGTTTTACCTTTTTTAGGAGAAAAATCTATAACTGAAAAAAAAATCTTATCAATTATAAACTCGTTCAAAAAATCGTTATTTATTGATAATCCCAAAGGATATTTATCAAAAAAGGATTTGGATTTGAAGGTTAGTTTTACATATTTTTGTCACATCACCACTCATTTTAAAACTTATGTGACTAAATAAATTCATAAAGAACATTGGAATTAGTATTTAAATTATCTTGATAAAAATATAGATAATGAATATCACGAGCAACTACTGTTCAGAAGTTAATAGAATGTTAAATAACCAAGATTGCAATCAATAACCACACAATATCGAGAAATATTTTCCATGAATTCTACCTCAATTTTTAAGTCAGGGTATAATAAGAGGTTAAATTCATAGATTTTCATCTAATAATTTTTAAGGAAACAATCTCTTTATAAAAGTCTATTTAAAAACACAATATGAACAATAAAGCGATGTAAATTCAAAAAATAGTGGTCAATAATTATTATTGATATTCTTTGTTCAAAACCCGACTGGGGAAAATCTAGGCATAGGATATTTTGTAAATTTGGGAACTTTATGAATCCCTTTTCTATAATTCTTTCCTGTTTTTGAGAATGTTGTGTACTTGTCCCTGGGTAGCATTTCATGTTCTTTCGGTAATTCCAAAGCCAAATCTAGTTTCTTGAAGCTTACTCCCGATGCGACTAAGGTTTCAATGACCTCATCTGCTGCAGCTAATCTCTTTCTCACATTGGCCTTCCTTGTCTTATTTAATTTCCAAGGAATTCTCCTAAATTAAAAATTCCATTAAATTTTTTACTTTTGATTTCCAATATCTTTGCCCACACCATCTTTTAAAACGAAATAGCCTTTTAAGTAAAAAATGAAATAAAAATAGATTACCATGCTCTTCCTCCTAAAGCTGAAAATGAAGGTTTGAAAGCCCCGAACATTATTCTATGTTATTTCTCAAAAAAGATTCCCGGCGATTCCTTTATGCGAAAAATATACTCTGTCACAAATTTTATCAGCTAGATAGTGAAATTGATTGAAGCCACCATACACACTAGATTAATTAAATCTTGGAATTTTTTTTCTTTATTTCTGATTTGAATTATAAATAATTCCATCCATTGCTGATCGCCCACTCTATCACTCATTATTATTTTTGGCCAATGAGTTATTAATTATTTTTATTATTTATTTAGTGTTACCAAACAACGTCCATTACCAATGGATCAATGAAAATAATCCAATTAAATCCGATATTATTGACTTATTTTCGTACATTTATAAATATCCTTTAATTCAAAACATAATTACCTGAGCGTGATTTAACCTTTTCATGGCTGACGGTGCAAAGATTTAATACATCTTTCACTTACGCTGGCATCAAACCAGTAATACATATGCACTAATACTTAAATTATAAACTAACCAAATAGATTAAATAACTTATGCGAGTATATTATGATCATGGTTTTTGGCATGGAAAGGGTTAATGGATTATAACCTCTTTAACGATTAATACATTTGACTAAAAACTTGTTTTAACCATTTCAGGGTCGATAATTGAAAAAATGGCTTTTATTTTGCATTCAAAGTTGACGCTGGAATAATAGTATTTGTGTATTATTGAATAATTTGAGAAATAGAGTCAATTAAAATAGCTAATATACACAAATAGGTGCAAAACAAATTTGGATCCTGAAAGGGTCAAATCAAACTCTAACTATATACAAGGCCACCTATGCAATAGGTGAATTTGATTAAACTTCCGAAAGAACCGCCAATTATACCGAACTTACTCTAAATAACCATTTTTTCTATGTATCACGGAATTTTATTGTATCAAAATATGCATATCTTTATGTATTAACTCTTTCTGGGCCCAAAGTTTTGCCTCATTCCTATTTGTGTGCATTAAATTTTTCAATTAGTCCAATTTATTGAGTTATTCAACAGAGTACCAATATTATCGACTCATTGAAAACATTGGGAAAAAAATAAGAGCCATCTTTGTGCCATTGGCCTTGAAAATGTTTTATGATTCATTTCTTTGTCTACAGGTTAAGTTTTTATAAAGCGACAACTGTAAGTTGGGAATATTTATTTTGATGAAAACGCGTTACTGTGATAAATATAAAAATTTGCCAAGGTTCTGGTTTTAGATGATGCATTGCTAATTTATCTATTTAAAACCGCTTATTTTATATGAGACCCATTCTACGCAACGAAATATTACTAAAATTGCGAATTTGTGGAGAAATACAATTCGGATAAATTGATTTGTAGTTGGTATCATTAATATAAGGACGTTATATTGATAAATATGGCTTATAGTGATATTAAATGGATAACTCCCCTTTTTTTATTGTGGCTTGCTTATAGAGAAAGACTTAGTTTTTTTTTTCATTAAATAAAAAATCATTTTAAAAAAAATAACCAGATATAAATGAGACTCCCAAAAAAGCTTTAATTGTTAACTAGAGTAATTATACTTTTAAAGGTGCTTTTTTGGTTTAAATTATATGAATTCTCTTATCGAAGTAAATATTTTATTATCTATGCTTGTTATATCTTTTGAAGTAGTAAACTAATATATTAAATGTATTAACTTTGAATGATAATATTGGGTCAAAAGAATTATCAAGAGCATTAACAGCTATATTTTGACAAAAAAAAAACTCTAGAAAAATGAATTTCAAATTTCTTAATCGCTTTGAAAAATATAATCAATTTTAATAGAAATTTCGAATTAGACGGTATAAGCCTTTCGATAAATGAGTATTATTGCACCAAAAAAAACTTCAACAAAAACATTTTATTTTGATAAATACCAATGTTTTTAAAAAACACTTAATAGTTTAAAAAAAAGTAAAATGTTATCAGAATAACGAATTTTTTTTCAATTTTTTATTTTTTGGAAATTAAGTAGCACCATATTTTGACATTTTATCTAATAACTACTTATCTTACCATAATATTCAAAATAGAATTATAAATTTTTACGGTGTTTTTGTTTGAAAATAATCTTACGATGCAACTAAATTGGGATATTTCTCTGGGTGCCAATAGAAATTATCTAAATAATCAATTTTTCAAATTATTTCTCTTTTAGTTCGACTTGATTAAATTTCCTAAAAATCCATAGCTATTTTGAAAATACAAATAAAAATTAATTAATTAATTAAACATATGCATCTTATTCTTAAATGTTAAATAATTAAAATGCAAATTTTATCATTGGAATAAATAAATCGGGGTTCAAAAAAAGTTTTAAATTGTAAATTCCCAACAAACAAAAATGTTTTATTATTATTATTTAAAAATTTAAACATAATCCTATTAAAAAGAATGAAAAAAAGTTACAAAAAATTTAAAATTTCATTAAATTTATTAACAAAATATTAAACTCCAATTTGTATATAATATTAAAAAATTCTTAATTGTAAAAGGAAATAAAAATTCTAAGATTCTAAATTAAAAAACTTATAATTATGTATATAAATGTGTTAAGTATCGCAAAAAAATTTGGATATAAAATGGATTGTATTTCATATAAATATAAAAAATCCAAAATTTCGGACAATAAATTTTCTAATTTTAGAATATATAATTATTTTATTAAATAAAATATAAGCCCATGATTAGAATAAATGTATAATTTGATAAATATAAATGTTATTTTGTTATTTTATTGTTTTAATATTCAATGAATCGTGATTATACACTAATTTTAAACCTAATACAATTTTAAAAATATATAATTATATTTTCGCAGATATGGATTGTTAAAAAATAAAGAAATTCACTAAGCTTAGCCCATAATTATAATAAAATGTGATGAGAAAAAATAGAGAAAAGTAGAAACAAAAATGAATTAGAAGTATCAATTCTCCTTTTGTATTTCAATTTTGAAAAAAGTGGGACCAAATAAAAAAAAGTAAATTTAACTAATAAAAAGTGAAGGGGATAAAAAAATAAGTAAAAATGAACAAAAAATAAGCCAATGAATTTTTTTTTAGCAGACCCAATTATAAAAACTGAAAATAAATACGAATTAAGGCTACTATTTTCGAAAAAAGCGAATTTAAATTCCAAAAAAGTGATTCTGAGTTCGGTAAAATTAAAAAAAAATTGATATAATTTTTGGGATAATTTCAAAAATATACCAATTTTATTATCGCATTTTAATTTTGGGAAAATGGTATTACGCCCTATATTTTTTATTGATTTGAGTGGCAATTAGCATAAAAATTTCGTTTAAGAATAATTTCATTTTTATTGGACTAATATATGTCAGATATATATGGCCATTTTTCAATTCATAAATACAGAAATAAATTCGTTTTCATCTATTTAGCATTATATTCGCGTGTCATAAAAAAAAAATAAAGCCTTTAGTTCTACCCCACAAACATCAAATATTACGGAAAATACTCGAATATCCACAAATTTTCTTATCCATCCGTATACTAGTGACCATATGCCCAAATAAGAAATCCAGGGGATTTTTTAAAATCTGAATTGAGAACAATCTTAAAGGTAAGAATCTTTTATTTTCTTTAAATGAATTTTGATTTGTATAAATAATTATACCTTCAAATCATCTTATTTGAATTCAAAAAAAAATTAGATCAAGATTTGCAATTTAAATATTTTATTTCGAGAGAGTACAATTTCTAGTAAAAATATAATATATATATTAAGGTATAAAAAAATTTTCTATCGCTTTTATCATATCTAACTGATAATAAGAACATTTTTTATCCAGTTAAAGCGCAAGTATTTTATTAAAAAAACGCATAAATACTTGAATTAATATTTTTTTTCTCCATAAATTATAATGATAAACCGAGAGAATACGTACGAAATAAATCAAGAAGGTTTTTGAAGTATTTTTTTCTTCTTTAAAAACTTAAATAAATTGGCTAAAATAAAAAAATAAATTATTCTTAATGAAATAAAATTATAATCATATTTTTATATTAGATATTAGTTTTCGCGCTTAATATACCTATAATGCGAAAAATGCTAAAAGTGATATTCATAACTTGTATCTATAACGTGTGCTTTTTTATGGAAACAAACCTTCCTTTTATTATATTGTAATTAAATAAATGCAGCTGTTTATATTTAATTGAAGAATTAGATTCAGAATTCGTTTTTACACTGATTTTCGGCGTTAAAGTGATAAGAAATAGCAAAATAAGAAATAGGTTTACATCCGAAGTAATTCTTTTCTATAATTGATGTTATATATATATATGTATCAATAGAATTAAAATAAACATACGATTTTAAAATAATATTCAAATAGGTTTAATTTATCCAAATTATAATTCAAGAAAAAATTAGTATTTAACTAGAATCTAAAGTCAAATATCTTTCTAAAGAGCTTTTTTTGAGACTAGAATCTTCACATTTGATGTGATTGTTTTTTTATCGGTGTTATGCCCCGTTAATAATTTTATATAGATTCTTCTTGATTCTTCCTGGAGGGAAATTAATTAAAATACGCATCTTAAATTTATCCGATAAAATATAAATATAATATATGAGACTGAATCCTTATCCATAAGAAATAATCAGAGATTTTTTTCTGTAAACTTTTCCAAAATATGGATAGTGGTCGATTTTTGTTTAAGAATATTTTACTGAAGTTGAGGTAATGTATTTCGTATTCACTCATAAAATTACAATGGGAATTCTTTGGAACAAATCAAAATCTTCCGATCCATCACTTTCCCTATCAAAGCTAAATAAATTTTTTTCGAATTTATTAAATACTCTATAATTATGAATATTATGTTTTTTGAAGAATTTATCAGCCTTTGAAGATATTTTTGAACAGTATTAATTTATTTTTTAGAATTTTTGAAACAAATATTTTTCGATATTTTTTATTATTTTATTTATATATATTGGTTTCTTTCATTAAAATTTCAGCCATTTATAGACTCGGATTTATTTGAAGAAATAATACAGTTTTTTGGGATTAAGAAAAAGAATACGCCCATTTTTCATATCCTACACTCTTTGAATAATCAAAAATTCATTCATATATCGGGTTAATTACTTTAATTTTTGCTAAAAAAATATTTTTATCAAAATGCTTTGTTGCGGAAAATATCTCTTGGGATGTTTTATCTCCAAAAATTCCCAATATATTTCTTCCTATCGACATCATGCTAGAAAAATAAGTTTATATTCCTTTCATACCTTTAATAGTAATGAAGAGGTTTTCAATATTTTATATGAAGGTATTTTGATTTATTAGGTAAGCTAAAAAGTCATACCTGACTCAGTATTATCTATAGGTTATTTATCGAATAATAATAGGTCTATATTCTCCGTCACTGAAGCTGATTATGGAATTTAAATTGATCCAAATTATTTTTGCTTCAAGTGACAAGTGACTAAAGGTATCACTGTTATTGATTGTTTGAACTAATGAATTTATTTGTATATATGAATTAAGAAACCATATTATTCATCATATTTTTTATATAATAAAATTTTGGTCACAGGTTTATTCATTAGAGTAGATACAGGAGATTTTCTACTATTTTATCTTACCATTCTCATCTTTTAAGGGAATACTTTTTGTAGAAGTCAAAAATCGGAGTGCCATTTAGTACTAAAAACCTTATCAAACCTTTTTTTAACTCATTTTTTTTGAAATCCACTGGTTAATGTTTAGGTAGAATTTATACAAGAAATGTTGAAATATCCTTAGCTAGGTTTCCTGTTTAATTAGACCCAATATGGTAACAATTATGCTCTTTTTTTTTAGATGGAAAAAACCACCCTTCCTCAAAATAAGATTAAAAATTTAACTAAGTTCAAAATTTATACACTTAGCATATATTCTGTGTTTAAAAACGTTTAAAATTTTATAGCCAGAATTAAAATCTAAATTATAATTAATTAAAAAATATGTTTTCTAGTCCTTATTCAGGAATATATTTTATATGCTTTCATCAGTAATTCTTTCGTTATAGAGGGAAAAAATACTTCAAAAACCTTCTTGATTTATTTCGTACGTATTCTCTCGGTTTATCATTATAATTTATGGAGAAAAAAAATATTAATTCAAGTATTTATGCGTTTTTTTAATAAAATACTTGCGCTTTAACTGGATAAAAAATGTTCTTATTATCAGTTAGATATGATAAAAGCGATAGAAAATTTTTTTATACCTTAATATATATATTATATTTTTACTAGAAATTGTACTCTCTCGAAATAAAATATTTAAATTGCAAATCTTGATCTAATTTTTTTTTGAATTCAAATAAGATGATTTGAAGGTATAATTATTTATACAAATCAAAATTCATTTAAAGAAAATAAAAGATTCTTACCTTTAAGATTGTTCTCAATTCAGATTTTAAAAAATCCCCTGGATTTCTTATTTGGGCATATGGTCACTAGTATACGGATGGATAAGAAAATTTGTGGATATTCGAGTATTTTCCGTAATATTTGATGTTTGTGGGGTAGAACTAAAGGCTTTATTTTTTTTTTATGACACGCGAATATAATGCTAAATAGAGGAAAACGAATTTATTTCTGTATTTATGAATTGAAAAATGGCCATATATATCTGACATATATTAGTCCAATAAAAATGAAATTATTCTTAAACGAAATTTTCATGCTAATTGCCACTCAAATCAATAAAAAATATAGGGCGTAATACCATTTTCCCAAAATTAAAATGCGATAATAAAATTGGTATATTTTTGAAATTATATCAATTTTTTTTTAATTTTACCGAACTCAGAATCACTTTTTTGGAATTTAAATTCGCTTTTTTCGAAAATAGTAGCCTTAATTCGTATTTATTTTCAGTTTTTATAATTGGGTCTGCTAAAAAAAATTTCATTGGCTTATTTTTTGTTCATTTTTACTTATTTTTTTATCCCCTTCACTTTTTATTAGTTAAATTTACTTTTTTTTATTTGGTCCCACTTTTTTCAAAATTATTATAAAAAAGTTGTAGAGAATCCCTTCATAAAAATACCATAAATAATAAAGTGTGTCGAGAAAGATAATAGATAAACTTTTGTTATAGAACTGAACTGTTTTATTAGTTTAACTTATTTAATATTGTACATTTTTCTTTTTTCTTCAGTCTTTCTTGGCTTGAATATACTACAATTCAATTGAATTAGTTTAAACGAATTATTGGAATTGATATAATAGAGTTGCTAAAATACTTGAATTAACTTGAATTGGATTAAATCGCTTTTTTTGAATATTTAACCGTTTTATTGATTCGAAAATTCTTGATTTACTTATATTGAATTGGGGTGAATTGATTGAATTTTTTTTTATTGATCACAAAATTAATTATATAAACATTAGATTTTGCTTAGCTTTCACAAACTCAATTCAAATTATGTTTTATCTGGGTTTCATTGAATTTTGCATAAAATCTTATGCAAAAAACTAAGTTTTAATAAAAGTATATCTAATAATTATTTTTTGTTAAAATATAACAACATTTAAATTTACAAAAATTATTGAGGTAATTTAAATATTTTTAAATACAGTTTCTCAATTTTTTTTAAAGAAAATAGAAATAATGACGGATAATCCGCAATTTCATAAAGTTATCAGAAACTACACCCTTTCCAAACTTGTACCATCAAATAATTTCTTTGAAAATCTGTAGAAATTTTCGTATTTACACCATTAACTCTAATTTTTTTGTTATATCTTTATTATTTTGATTTAAAAATAAAATAAATCATTTAATTTAAGTTTGCAAAATCATTTTCTAGTAATACTTCAACGTAAATTTTGTTTTCGAATGATCGAGATGATAATTTTGTAGAATTATTTTTTTAGAAACTTTCTATTAAATATATAAACAATATTACCTGTAATAAAAATATTCTATAATAATCCCATTAATACTAAAAGTTATTAAAAAATACAAGAGTATAATTATCGATATAATAGAATAATATGCGCAGCTATTTAATTAGAAAGAAATTATACCATTCATATTAATCAAGAAAATAAGAATATATACACTAAATAGCGCATCGAAAAAATATAGGTAAATGCATTAAAAATTATATTTTTTAAAGAAAGGATTTTTTTTAAAAAAATATTTGTTTTTTATATATCTATTAGCATTGAATCATTATAATTTGATATAAATATTTAATGGTATTAAAATGTATTAAGAATGATAAAAACTTGATAATCCATTTTTGAAAATTTACATCGTACAATATCCTGATTCTTATCAAATTTATAAAATTTTGATATATCTTAATATATATTACTATGTATACAATTAAATATTTCGATTTCAATTATTTAACGATTGTTTATGCGAATTAAATAATATTTGATAAAATTTTAGTTGGCTTATGTTTTAATGATTTTTTTTTTTTTGACAATAACATAAATGTTATAATTAAATATTAAATAAAAAGAATGCAGGCGAAAACAGAAAATATTTGATCAAACTTCAATACTTGAGATAATCTCTGAGAAGACTAAAAAAAAATTATTCCTCTCTACCTTTTTTACATACCAATTCCTAATCTATCATAATGATATTTTTTTTCTAATTCAAATACGAATTAACGTGCACACTTAAATTTTTAAAAAATATACACAAAAGATTGTTATAATTTTGAAGCATAGTATTTTTGCCTTTACTGCTAAAATTCAAACCCTTATGAAATCTTCATTGAGCTAATAAAATCTCTGCAATTTCTTTAACTCATTCTAACGATAATTTATTCGTCAATTTAATTTCTAATAATTATCTAAATCTATCATTGACGTTCAGTTTTTTATATTAAGAATCTGTATTTATCCATTATTTCTTAAATATCTCCAGATGAATATAACATATTGGAAACTTTAGTTGGGTTATAATTTTCTAAATCTTCGACTATTTCACGAAAATTTGGAATAATTTTGGGATTTTTAAAGATTTAAAATATAAATGTTTAGTTTTAATAGTCAATCTGAATATTTAATGATATTTATTTGTGCTCACGATGAAAACTCCAGCCCATTCATACCAATTAAAGTTTTTTAAAAAAAGTAGTTTCGGTATAAAAACCACATAAGAGACTTTTTTTCCTCAAAATAAAAGTGTTTTTTCGTAAAATATCCAAATAAAACTCAAAAAGATTATTATTTTGTATGTTTTGAATTTTTAATTGATCACTTATTATAATTTTGCTGAATTGGGATTTCCTTGATGAAATATTCTTACCGATTTTCTTCCTTTCTCTCTGAATGGTTTATTCTGATATTTTGCGAGCTGAATTTTCTTATGGGACTGTTTATACTTGGTGCAGAATTGGAAATTTAATTTCTAATTTTTAAATTATCACCTTATATTTCTAAGATCTTTTATTTTTTGAAATAAATAAAAATGAAATTTAAAACACTTTATCGATTAAATCAAGCGCAACGGGAAAATAATTTTCATCTTTTTCGCTTGCTCCTATGCCAAACACACATTAATAAATATCCTTTTATCTATATGTAGCACCAAGACGCATTTTTGATTCCAATTTAAGTCTTTCAATAAGCTTTTTAGTTCCAATGAATACTTTGAATAATTACTTCGTTTAAAATCAAAATTATGCCTATTTTGAGTTTTATTATTATTTTTTTGCATATTTACTTAGTTCAGCTCAGTTAAAGTCAAATTCCCATTTATTTATTTTTTGGTTTATATAAGATATAAAAGAATAAATCTTTCTATACTCAAACTCAAATACTTAGTTTAATAAGAATATTTTTATTTCCAACTGGGTTTGAAAATCATATTAGAAATTTTTAACTTCATTAGTTAAATATATAGATGTATTTTTTTTTAATTAATGACCGAAATGGGAATTTGAAGTTTACATTTTCTTTTACATCTAAAAAGTTATATCTTTCAATTTCATTACCGAGATGTATTTATATATTTTTCTTTTTTTACAATTATACTAGGTAGAATTTTATTTTTTAAACATGCTGTTTTTATGTATGCACCAGTTCCGTTTAAAAGATTCAATTTGAACCAAATCCAAATATTAATTTTTCGATTTATCAATTTTTTTGAAATTCTGGTTAAAAATTAAAAAAATTGATGTATGGCATTAGAAAATTTTCTTCTAAAGCCACTGAAAAAAATACTCCGTAATTTATTTTTTTAGTGCTTTATTAATTTAGAATATATATCATAACTGATGTTTTATTTTTAGTTCATGCTTTGATTTATTTTGTTCTTGATTTCAAAATAAAAAAAACATAACGCGGTAAAAATGAATTTAACCAATTATTATATTTTTTTCGGGGGTTTTTATTAAATTTTCGGGTGAAGATAAAAGTAAAAAAATTAAATTCTACGTTTTTATGGAGTCCGCGTATTTTTCAACATTAATTATTTTTTTTTCTTAGAAATTTTGTTTTATTATTAAGGCCAAATATTTAAATATCTCTAAGGTTTATGAATATATAGATTTTTATATTTTTTATAAATCAAAAAATTTAAAAAAAAACATTAATTATTTAGAAATGATCTAAAATTTCCGAAATCAATTTTCCTAATTAAGATTTTTTTATTTTATTAGTTTTTAAACCATCGCCTAATTTTTTTATTAGATTTTTTCAATATAACATGTTTAAATAAATGTATTTTTACCTTTTTATTGATTTTTTCTATAATTTTTATTTTTTTCAATTACTTCAGTTCCTTAAAATAATATATATTTTGCTTTTTAATAATTTTTAAATAAAAAATGTATTTAAAATTATTAAAATTATTATTTAGTGCGATAGTTTTTTAATTTTTATTCATGTATAAGCTAATTCTGCATATATCGCATCAATGAAAAGTTTTTATCTACCTTTACTACTTATGTAAAAAAAGATCATTGTTCTTTTCTTTTCTTTTTTTATAGGTGCATGTATCCAATTTTAAAATTTGAAGCTTTTTAGACAAAACGGGCTTCTGTTTAATATATTTTCTCTCTCTCAGATAACTATTTGGATATCTGCTTTGAATTAAAGGTATATTTCACCGAAGTTATTAAGCTCAAAATCTTTCAATTTGAATTTACTCCTATATTTTATCTTTTCATTTTTAACCGAGTAATTTTTTTGATATAAAAAAAGCGAATTTACAGCTTTTAATCCAATATATATATTATAATATATAATCTTAATATTTTCCCACTAAATTAGTCTAATTTATATTTAATAAGATTTAAAATAATTAAATATTTCCATTAAAGTCAGAAATTGGATCAAAAGAAACATTTATATTTTAGATTCGTGAATTTAGGGTACTTTTTACGATGAATTTTACCCTAAGATCACGGAAATATGAAACAATATAGACTGGATTGCAATCTATAAAGATGTTTCTTATTCCTTCATTTTATTAATATTAATACCACAATTTTTTTCATATATATTTTTTGGCAGCGAATTTTGGTAGCTAGTTTATTTAAAAAATTTTAACATACACATATATTTTATTTTATAGTAAAAAAATCAATTTATTTGACTCAAACGAAAAATAAGTAGAATAAAGAAACGTGTTTAATAGATTTTAGGTCTGAAATCAAAATTTTAACAACTCTAAATTCGATTAATTTGTCTGAGTTTTCGTTTTTTTCCGCCTATAAACGTTTAAAACGCAATAATATCCGGTTTATTATTCTAGAGCTCAGATTTTGAATAATATTTTTATAGCCTTATTAGATATATATTTCCTAAAATAAGACATTCCTTCAAAATTTATCGTCAATTTATCAACTTATCAACTTATCGATGTATTTTTTCTGGCTCGGAATAGAAATTTCCTGAAAACTATCTTTGTTTTTTCGAAATTCTAACTTTTACTTGATAGGAATTTGGAAATAATATGAGAAAAAATGTTTGATTAAATGGTATTAAATTCATAATAATTATGAAATTTTTCATCAGCACTTCATTAATCTCTAAACTATGGAATTTTTTTCTCCGATTATCAAATTGTTTGAAATAAATAATAAAAATTTGTATAATGATAAATATTTATCGATTGCACGCATAAAGGCTTTTTTTAAGTTCTTTATAATTTATTTCATAATTAGCTTTATCCCTTTATAAACATTTTAAATCCCAAATTTTTTTATTTTAGGGGTTTCGATAAGTTTGATCATTTTTATTCCAAGAAATAAAACCGTAGTCTAATCATCACATTCTTCACCCTTGAAATTTTCTAAAGATGATATTGATGGGTGCTTTTAATTTATTAATTATAATTTGGATGCATTTATTAGAAATATTCACCATATCATTAATTATATCATCATTAGAGAATAATTTGAAATTTTTATAAGGTGTAATATCGGATAAATTTAAATTATTATTAGGAATCGATCTGGTTTTTTCAAATATAACAGAACCCGTATATATTTTAAAATATTTTCTCCAATGTTTCTGATAAAATTTTTCTTCTCTGAAAACCAATTCTAACCCATTTTTTTAGTCCGATTTATTTTAATCTTGTAAATAAAATTTGGGGGGAAAATATTATTTTTTTATATTTCTGGGTTAAAATTTGAAAAACTTATAATAAAGAGTTTTTCATGTTATTTAAATTCTGGTTATAACAATTTTGGATTTTGAATATTAGACAAAAATATAAATTTTTATAATATAAATATAAAAGTATAGATATAGATATAGATATAGATATAGATATAGATATAGATATAGATATAGATATAGATATAGATATAGATATAGATATAGATATAGATATAGATATAGATATAGATATAGATATAGATATAGATATAGATATAGATATAGATATAGATATA
>LSSL01000064.1:0-11951 GCA_001953115.1 Smittium mucronatum | reverse complement strand
GATATAGATATAGATATAGATATAGATATAGATATAGATATAGATATAGATATAGATATAGATATAGATATAGATATAGATATAGATATAGATATAGATATAGATATAGATATAGATATAGATATAGATATAGATATAGATATAGATATAGATATATTTATATTTAACTGTATATAAGGGTTTAGCATATAAATTTCGGCGAGTTTAAAAAATTGAAGAATAAATCATATATATAATTAAAATTAGTTACGATCAAATTGCTCTAATTTTAAATTTAGAGGAGATATGAAAGTGTTATTTTAATAATTACGTCTGAATATAAATCTGATTTTTCGGGTAATAAAGGTATGATGATTTTTTAAAAGTATTAAAAGAAAATCTAAAATTTTACCTAAATCCATACAAAAAACTAAAAAATATTCTAAACTAAAACCATTACTATAAATTCCCTATTACGAAAATTGACTAATCTTCAATTAAAAAAATGATTTTGTTTATCAGTTTTTTTTTTTTTGGATAAATAAATTTACTTTCGGGAAAAACATTCAATTAGCGCTTTAATTTTTTTTTAGTAGAACAAACCCGATTTGTATATTTCAATCTATAAAATTAAAGATTAATTGTATTTTTTCGATTAAAATTTTAAAATATTCGTTAAAAATTAATGCATCACTTTTTTAAGTTTTCTCTGTACTATTAACAACTAAAAAATTACAAATGATACCTCATATTATTTCTGGTGTTCAACTTTTTAATTTAAGTTTATATCCAGTACTAATGAAAAAAAAGGCATATATGATCCGTAAAAATTTATAGCTTAGGAAATACCGAAATTTTATTACAATCTTACTTTTATTCTTATACAACTTTCCATGTATATTTATTTTTTTAAAAAAAACATAATTTAGTTAAAGAGTTTTAATTTCGTCAAATTTTCAAAAAATTTCTTATTTTATCCTAAATACTACGAAATAGTTAAATAAGATTGATTCTGCACATTTTTAAAAGGTCTCTGATAAAGAAAAAAGAATTTATTAATTTCGAATATATTTTACAAAAATTCAAGATTCAATTTAAATATAAACGATAATTTTAGTAATATTTAACATTAAAACCAAAAAATTTTAACGATTGTTTGTCCTGAATATGCTTTTATGAAACTATAGCAAATTTTGCTGATTTTCGTAATATATAATTTTTTTTTTTGAAAAAAAATTACCAATAGCTAAATAGCAAAAATGAAAAATAAATAATTATTTACCCTAAAAAAGACCTTTTTTTAATAAATTGAGAATATGGAGTGTAAAAAATTTAGTATTATAGCGCATAAAAACTTATTTTTTTTCTAATTTAAAGTCGTAGTACATTTATACCCTTCTAAGAAATATTTTTTATTTGGGATCACTTATGGGTTATCAATTGTGAAATTGGTTTTCAGTATAAAACTATAATTATGAAATAAATAAGTTAAATTAAGGGTAAAATTTTTAAAAAAAGAGAAAAGGCTAAAAATTCACAGTATATCACAACGTAAACCTCGAATTATTATTTTTTTACAAGGAAATTTAAAGGAAATCTCAAGAAAATATGGATTAAAGGTAGCTTTCATTTGAGAAATAAATTCTCTATATTTTTTTTTGGAGAATAAATAGTCTTTAAAATAAGACTGAAATTTGAAAAATAATAAATTTTTGTATATATAAAACATACTTATGCCACAGTTAATAATAATATGACTAAAATTTTAAAGAAAATCATATATTTTACAGAATCTTTTGAAAATATATGCAAGATTATTGAAGAAAAAATGATTATATAGTACCATAAATTCATTCATATACTTAAATATAGATATATTTAGGGGTATAACGGCATTTAAAAATTTCATAAATAATTTTCCAAACCGGAAAACTTGCATATATGTTAAGCATTTAGGTTGGATATTAGAGAATAACTTGTAATAGCTTCTGGAACATAGGTTATTACCAAAAAATTAATATCTGTAATTATAAATAAAGAGAAAATGGCAGACCAAAAATCTTATTTTTCTGTTTTTAAAATGCTCGATATTTTGCTCAAAATGTTTGATTTTGTTTGAACTGCAAAAAAAAATATTTCAGATTAGGAAAAGACCAAAAACAAAGAAAATAATATTTTCTGAAGCAAAATGCGTATAATAAACCACAGAAATCAACTTTAGGAATTTTTTTGCATATTTTTAAATCTGGCGGATAGTTTTGTTTGAAGAGTATAAAATATGATGTCTCTATAGTATAATTCTTGCACAAGTGGAGAATATTTGAAAATTTTTTTTTTGTTTTTTTCAATAAAAAGAAGGGCATCTATTTCAAAAAGATATAGTTTATATGCAAGAATCGGATTTATATACTTGAAAAATTACACAATTATGGATGAGAGCTGCAAAGCATTTTCAACTTTATTAAATTTTTTTGGAGAGTTTTAATAGAGTTTTAAAGGTTGAATATTCTTATTGAAAAAAAATAACAATGCGTGAGTTGATCAGTTTATCAAAAATAAATAAATGATGTAGTAGAAAAGTTATTGAATATTTCATTTTGGTGAAATAGGTTACAATGGGATATCATGAAAAGAGATATTACTATTTAGATTTTTAGATTTTTGACTGTATCGGGATAATAAGAGATATTTCTGATTTACAGTTTTTTTAATAGATGTTATTATTTGAAATTTATAAAGGAAAGCTTGTAAATTTTTATATTTGGAAGCACAGGAAATATGGCAAGGGTATTCGAGGAATAAAACTTTATAATGCGTAGAAGTAGCACCATCAGTCATAGGGATTTTAAGATACACATGCTTTTTTTTTTAAAAAAAAATATAATATTTGTGTTTATTTTTATTCTTTAATATCAAAAAAATAAGCCTAACATGAAAATGATCAACCAAATTTATGTAAAAAAGATACGATGTATTTCAGGGGCTATTTTGAGGAAAGTCAGCACCTATATTAATCAACATATTTTTATGTTAATTCTGTAAATTTCAATTTAAAACAAAGACACAAATAGTGGAAATTAAATTACTATTTATATAAAAGGTTGAAGATAGAAATAAAATTTAAAAATAAAATTAGTATAAAAAGGTGATTAAATGCAACTTTATGCATCTTTTATAAATAAATTAGAGATATAATTTACATCTTATCTCTTGAATAAAGAAAAAAAAAATGCATATTTCAAAAAAAAATTGTAACAGAAATTCTGATTTTGAGATTTTAGGTCAAATATTATATATAAATTTATAGATTTTATATTAAAAGTTTATAGATAATTGAAATTGCATTATAAAAAACAATTTTTTTAAGGAAATATTTACAATATTTTGGAAATATATTTTTTCTATAGCTATTTTTGTCACAAATAGAAAATTTTCAAACCGCAATCGCCTAGGGTTTAATAAGTTTAATAATAAAAGCTATGAATTTTGGTAGATTATATCAATAATAAATAATAAATTATTTATCTATTTCTGGAATGGCCAAATTAATATTTAAAAGCACTAATAGAATGAGTTTGAAAAATCTGATTATATGAAATTTAAAAATCAGTACAACAACAGTTAATCCAATATGCTAATTATAAAGTTTAAATTTTGATATTTTTTTTGAAAAAAATTCAAATGAACTTTTTTCAAATACTCGAAATTTAACTTTCATGATAAGACCGATTAAATCCAGATTATAATATTTATCGCAATTGAGTAAATTTAGTTTTTATATAGAAAAAATTATTAAATGGATATAATTGATTGTGGATCTATAATTATTGTTTACTGATTATAGTTATTTTACCATAATACCAAGCAGTAGGTATATAGAGTAAAATTGACTAAAGGAAATATAGATTGATAAATATAATTTAATTTATGTAATTAGCTTTCAATTAAAGTCTTCCAATTCATTGTATACGTTTTCATAAAATCAAATGAGAAAATTTGCTTAATAATAAAAATAATGGGTTTATAATCTATTATATCATATCATATTATAAATCAAGGTACATCTAAAACAAAACAACTTTTATATTTTTTAGAATTTTTTTACAAGAAAAAAAATTATGAAAATAATGTTTTAATTTAGCACGAATCAGTAAATTTTTTTATAATTTCCCAAAAAATTATGTAGTGAAAATAATGGATAAAAAATTCTTAGAGTTAATGGAAAATATTAATAAAATATACGGATTTTTTCAAATACATCTTGGATTTTCATAAAATATCTTGTTAATAAGTAAAAGATCTTGCCTTTAATGATTAACCCTTTTTTAAATAAATAAGACAATTTTTTATTTTTTAACTAATTATTATATATTTATAGTTCTGAACCAACTTATAAGCAGAATTGTGTAAATTTTAACCTCCAAAAAAATAAAACGATAATTTACATAAATAAAACTTGGGATATGCTAAAAAATTACTAATTAGAAGAAATGATACAGACTCTGTACAAAATCAAATGCTTTAATAAAAAGTTTCCCCTCTTTTATTAATAATCCCAGCTAAAAGTCTGTATCACTGAAAAAAAAATTAATCAGGCGGTTTCATTACTCTATTTAAGTTTGAGAGAGAGAGTTTTAGCCCTTTTATCGACCCCTCAAATCAATTAATACTCAAGATAATGTGCTACTAGAGTTTCGGAGGATAGCGCTACGGTTTTTTTTCTCTAATTTATTTTTATATAGTTTTTACCAGTTTTAAATTTATTATTGATATTTAAAATAAATTGATTGAAAAAAAAAATCTAAAATATTTTTTCTCACAAATATGCACTACATACTGTATTGTGGTAGATTTCGTAAAATTTCAATCTCTATTTTCAAAATATAACCAATATAACACAAAATATTCACAGGAATTAGAAATAAGTATAAATATTGACCACAGATTCTAAAACGGAATAGTTTAACGAAAATTAAACAGTGATACGGCTATTCTAAAACATCTTATCATCAAATTAAAAAAAAAAAAGCCTGTTTAGCAGGATATGATTTATGCTCAATCGGCTATTATTGTATTCGAAAATATGAAATAAAAAGGTTTAAGATCGAGTAAATTAAAATTTAAAATAATAGATCTATTTATTTAGACTTTGATTGCGAATCTTAAGGTTCTTTAATTTATACTATTCCTTTCTTGTATTGAATACAATTATATTTTTTGTTAAGAGCTTTCTCTAGTAAAATTCAAATAGTTGAATCTAGATAATATCTAAATTTTATGTAAAATCAAAAACTTAGATTTTTACTCAAATATAAATTTTTCTTTTTATCAATATAATTTTTTCTTGATCTGGTCCTCCAATTTATGCTAAATAGCTGTAATTGTCTGATTCAAAGTTATGAAAATCACCTTAATATATTACGGGATCTTCACAGCGATTTTTTAAAGTTTGAAGAAGCCAAAGAAAATTATACTTTTTGTTATGTTACATTGTCGAATGCTTGGTTATTTTTGTGTATCTTATCCTTAAAACCATTCCAATTCTCATTTTCACCATCTTATTTTCCTAATATATATATATTATATATATCAAAGAATTCATACAAGAAGTTTTAAAAGCTAGTAATCTAAAAATAAAATTGTATTTGAAAATCCCTCCCCTTGAAAAATACAAAGATAAACATGGATCAACTAAAAAACTGTTTCATTTGAACTTGAGTGATATACGTAGGATCTGATTCTTTAAATCCCTTCTAATATATTTGAAATTTCTTGTCTCTTCGTCTAAAAATATTTTAAAACACTATAGATTACAGATTAAAGGCTAATGATATAGCAGAGATTAATTCGAATTTTCTATGCTATCAATACGTTAATAACCTCTCGATTTCTTTCAAGAAAAATGCTAAGGATAAGCTGAAAAAGAGCCAGCTCAGCCATATGTCTACACAATTTCTATTATCTTTACCAATAAACTTGGTTGCCGGCGAAGAAAACGGAACTTTTTCTTAAATTTTGGTCAATAAAAGAATATAAATAATATTGACATATCCTCCTCCTAGATTTCCTTAGACCCGGAAACTGATAGGTGTTATAGTAATATATTTCACTGAATAGATCGTTTTTTAATTGTTGAAATGATTTATTCTCTTAATAAAATATCTGAGCAGACCAATATAAGAGTTAAATGGCTTTCTTCCTGTAGATTTAAAAACGGTATAATTTTTTTTATAAATGGCCGGATCCTATTATGGATCATTAACCACTGGTTTGGCCATTTTATCCAATAAATAGTCATCGTGGGTTGAGTATGAATTTACGACTTTTGGAGGGGTGTTATTGGTAGGGAGAAGTTGTGTGAAACTGGCTAATTTAATGTTGAAATTTAGATTTTTGTATTTGGTCGCTTAATTTTGTATACAGGTATTTTTAACTAATTTTGGATGATACTTGACTTTTTAAAGGCTGGTTGGGTTAGTTTTATAAGACGAAAAAATACTGACCTATTATTAAGCCTACTAGCCTATTATTTAGACAGAAGTATACAAAAGTTGTTTAATCCGTTCATTTGGAATAGGCACATATACCCAATTTTAATTGGCCATATTGAAATGGGGTTGCCTGCGCTTTATTTGGTTTTTGTAAATGAGAGTGAATAGGGCATAAAGACTGAGCTGTGACAAGCCCACTACCATCGTATTCTAGATTCAAATCTAAATAACCTCTCTTTGTCCTAATAATTGCCAATAATGTCCGAGGACAAAAAAGACGCAAGGCAGAGACGCTTGTTACAACTACAAACTTCAAGTGTTAACTCATGGAGAGATTTAGAAGGTAACTTTTATAAAATCAAATTTCAGCTCTTTTTTCTACCATTAAACAAAAGTTCTGAATTGTTTAAACTGTTTTTATATTTTATAATAATTTTTTTTCTACAATATAAATTCCCTTATAAAAAGAAAAACCTGATCCTAAAACACTTGATGCAAATTTGAAAAAAAATACTGGTTTCATAAAGAAATGCAAAACCAACATCGGATCTGAAGGTATATCCGCTTTGTTGAAAGATGTAGAAACCTTACAGCTCAAGAAATACTTGAGTGAAATAGTTTCGGCCATTACAGAGGGAGTGTCTAGATGTTCTTCCGCTTCAGATTTTAGCGCTGCAATTGATGTAAGAATTCTACCATATCTTTTCTTAAAACATAAGAGCCATCCACAGTATCTTTATATACCCATTTTCCCCAATTTTTATTCACAAAAACTGTTTTGTATTTATTTTAGCTTATATCAGTTCTCCACAAAAGATTTTCCAAAGATTTCACTGTTGATTTTGTTTCCGGAATTTCTAAAATCATTTCTATGTCAAGCAAAATACCTCAATCCACTTTAAATTCTGATCAAAAAGAAAAAGATGAAATTTCTAGGTTGGCTAAGTTAAAGGTATATTTCAGGATATTAGCTGAGATGTATGTTTCCGGGCTTTTATGGGGAATTGATTCTACAGAAGAGTATAGCGATCGTTTCGATAAAAACTTTATCCTTTCTGGTGGAAACAATACCCACACCAAAACTGATATGACAAAATATAAAGAGATTTCTAAATCCTCTCTATACTGCATCCTTTACGCTCAATTGTTCGGTCTTGTAAGCTCATCAATATATCATATTTTAAAATCATGAATAGAATTTCAATGTTTAACTTTGTCCATCTATGCCTTCAATATCTAGCTTAAAAACGATTCTGTATCCCATATAAATCTTCAGCTAGCTATTTACTTTTCCAAGATCTTTAAAAGAGATTTTAATTTGGGAGTTTTAGATCCTGAAACAGACATTGCTGATTGCGTTTTTAAAATAGATGAAATAGAAGTTATAACACATAGTCAGATTGATGGAATAAAGAATCTTTTGTACGATTTCCTCAATTCTGGATTCTCTCAGTTAAAAAAAATGATATCTATGCTGAAGAAATTAGAGACCAAAAATAAAGAACAGCTTTATACTAAAGGATCAATTAGCGAGGAGCTAAAAATAAGATATGATAAGTGGTTAAACCAAGTTGAAAAACTTAAGTCCCTTCTGCAGATGTAAATTTTTTTTTTTTTTGCAAAGTTGCATAATTTGTACTAATGTTCCAAAATTAAATCAAATTAGGTATTCTGAATGCCTAGGAAAAGATATGATAGAAATAAAGGAAGAGAATGATTCATCTGAGATTGGAATCAACTTTGATAGTGTTAGTTTAGCAGTAAAGGATGAACCGTCGACAAATTGGTGGGTGGATGAAGAGGAAAAACTCTTTTATACACATATATTCGATTTGAGGTCAAAGGTACCTCCTGTATTTTTGGACCCTAATTCTCGAAAAAGTAACGGCTCCAAAAATCCGTCAATCGATGATAAGAAAATTCCTATCGAAAACAAGCTCGAACAAGATGACACTATTGAATTGGATGCCATAGATTACGAAGATTTCGTTAAGAAAAGGGCAGAACATGTTCTAAATCCATCCAAAATCGATGTACCACCTGATGACGATAATACCGAAAAGACTACCGGGTTAAAGGATCGTCTCGATAGTGAATCTAACTCATCAAGATTAGATACCTTGTTATCTATTTTGCCCACCTTAGCCAACCGAGAAAGAACTGATGACGCCGCTGTTGAATATTGCCTTTCTTCCACCAAAACAGGACACAAGAAGATAATCCGAGTTTTGTTGGATATTCCACGGAAGCGTCAAGATCTCATTCCTTTTTATTCTCGGTTTATTGCCACCGTAGACCCTTTCATGCCATCAATAGGATCAGGGGTGGTTGATGGTTTAGAAAGCGAGTTCAGATGGTTAGTTCGTAATAAAATTAAAGATCTATTAGAGGTTAGACTAAGAAATGCAAGGTACATAAGCGAATTGACAAAGTTCAGAATTTGTCCCCCATACAAAACTGTCAGATGCTGTAAAATATTAGTTAACAATTTTTCCTCTCAAGATATTGAAGTTTTATGCACCTTCCTGGAGGGGTGTGGTAGATTTTTGCTATCTAACACCGACAGCAAACCTCATATGTTACAGCTATTGGAGATAGTTTTGAAAAAGAAGGCTTCCTTGAATATAGATCAAAGACTCGTTGTGCTTATAGATAGTGCTTATTTGCAATGTTTTCCCAGCACTGTTAATCAGGCTGATAAAAAATCTAAAAAAAAGACTATTCTAGAGGAATATATACAAAATCTTATATATGAAAAATTATCCAAGGATACTGCCGAAAATATATTCAGACTTATAAGGAAACTCCCATGGAATGATAAATACCCTTACGACACGTGTGATGATTTAGATTCTCAATCCGTGCACAAAACACTCATTAATTGCTTCACTAAATCCCACAAAGTTAAAAACTCCCTTCTTCCAGTATTGGCTATGTTAGTAGGAATGATATCCAAATATCACCCCTGGTTTAGAGTAAGAATCGTTGATAATGTGTTGGAAAATATTCGTCTTGGATTGGAGTCCAACCTTTTCATTAACAATCAACGAAGAATTTCTGATATCAAATATCTTGCTGAGTTATATGATTTTAGAATTATAGATTCAAATGAAGTATTTGAAACTCTGTATCTTTTAATTAATTTTGGATACACTAATAATAATGAGGATGGTACACATGTTATCCCCTATCCAGGAAGATCCTGTTATGTGGATAGCCCGTTTGATTACTTCAGAATTAAGCTCGTATGCACATTACTTGACAAATGTGGCGTTTGTTTCGATAGTGCCCCCAGCAAAACATATCTGCAAATATTTTTAGCATTCTTTGAGTTATACATTTTATCAAAAAGTTTACCAATTCCATTAGATATGAAAAATTCTGTTGACGATACCTTCTTGAAATTGAGGCCCGGATCTCCTTGTCACGATTCTTGGAATGAAGCAGTGATTTCCCTCGAGAAGGTTGTTCAGATAAACCGTCATTTTATAAAATCCAAAATTCTTGAAAGAAGTGTGCCTACTGGTAAATTATTTATAATTCTTTATTATGTCGCTACTTTATAATAACACCACCTCCAGAATTTTATCTATTCATCTCGAGTTAATTTGTTCGGATTACTGTATTTTAGAAGACATAATCACTCTCAATCATGCCCTGGATAAAAGCTCAGTGCTCCCTAATGCCAATGAATCGTCTTCGGATTTTCCTGAGATTTTAAGTAATCATTTAATTGTTATATATTTATGGTTTAAGTTTTCACAATATTTTTCTTACTAACAGGTAAGGATGAAACCTTAGTTATCGAGCCTTCGCTTCACGAAATTGAGAATCCTCCATCATCTGATCATATTGATATATTAGATTCTACGATGGAGCTTACCGATGATACCTCTGATTACATTGATGGGGTTGAAGATCTTGGTAAAGGTGTATTGGATGAAAATGATGCTTCCAATCTAAATGAAGAGGGTTCTGACCAAGTTGTGGTATTGAGAAATCACGATAAAATAGATGACAGTTGGCAAAAAATAAAAGAGGCAAAGGAATTTGATGACGAATTACAGAAAATGTTTTTAGAATCGTTAAACACCAGAAAGCTAGATCGTACGGTTCCTCTGGATATGGCCATTCCTTTACAACTTAGAGATAGAAAATCCACTAATATATTGCCGAATTTTAACTCGAAAGAAACACAGGGTTCATATAACCCCAATGAGCAGTTCAAAGATAATTTGGTTGATCCAGGGGCTGGATATGATGAAAAGAAATTGGACTCTGATTCAAAGGGAGTAATCAAATTTTCATTACTGACTGGCAAAAAGCAAAAGCCAACAATTAAAAACCTTTTGGTCCCTGAAACTTCTAGTCTCGCTCTTAAGACGAGAGCTCATCAAATTGAAGCTCAACAGGAAAAGGAAAGACTTAACCAAATTGTTTTAAATTATGAAACACAAGCCGTTTCAGTTCCCTCCGTCTCTTTACCTCAAAGATTCCAAATCAGGAAACAAAAATAGACGTTTTTTTCTCTTATTTGAAAAATCATCCAATATAATTTGCCTCTCTATCTGACGCAATAAAATAAACTTAAAGCATTCAAAAATTCAAACGGAGATTTTATCTATCGATTCACAAAAATCTCAAATCATGTCTTTAAGTTTTGCTATTCAGTCTAGCATATTTGGCGCATCTCTTAAAGTCTCTTTAGATAGTAAGATCAACACATTATCAGAATTTTTAAATAAACTCGTGCAATTTCCAATTTATTAATTGTACTTTTTGATTTGTAAAGTTTATAATATTTATATTGACCCGCCTAACTACAAATAATATAAAAAATTACTATATGTGCGTAAATATGAATGCTAACCGTATTTTTTAAAATCTATGACTTGTATTTGTATCAAACAGATCAAAGTGGTCTTCATACTGGTTTTTCATATTCTACGGGGGTTTTATTCTTAGATAATCAGATTAAAATGTTTTTTTACTAAATAGAGGAAGGTGCTACGAAAAAGAATTTCTATTTATTCCTAAAGCTGAACCTATTATCTTTTTTTCAGGGCTTATGTGATTTATTTTTTTATAGTGGGTATACTAAAATTTCTCACAATTTAGCGCAAATAAATTCTGATAATAATGGAAAAAACATCCAATGATTTTAAAATAGATGCCCAGGGCGAAGGTTGTATTGGAGAAGAATGAGAACAATTTTTTTAACTCGGTTTTTTAGGATTCATTAGCAAAAATGATATGAAAAGCTGCTGGAAAGAATAAGAGTTTACGAGCATATTGCGGAGAGATAGTGTCATACGGATTCACATTTTGCAAGTGGTTTATTAGAACCAGGCCTATAAAAAGTCGAATCCATAAGTATCACCAGTTTATATTTTCATCAAAAATGTGCTTAATTCATATCTAGAAATAAATCCAGCAATTCGGTCTACTTGAAGCATTTGTGGGGTGGGGGGGGGGGGGGGG
>LSSL01000063.1:25133-43026 GCA_001953115.1 Smittium mucronatum | reverse complement strand
TTGGAAAACTCCTTGGGGGGGGGGGGGGAGTCTAAACAAACCTTTAGTCAGATCCAAGCTGACACCGCTGATGTTAGATTAGTATTTTAAATAACCAAATTTCTGATTGGCATCCGCGTGCCACGAACACTTAAGCTTCAGAATTTAATTGATTCAACAGACCCCTTGAACCGATGTACTCGAGGTATGTAGCTGCTAGAGCGGCAGAGGGTAGGTGGGTGAAAATTTTTTTTAATTGGTTTTGATAACTTTTTATTAGCTTTAAAATAAATTACCATTAAAAAATAGTAAGAATAAGATACTAAGCCAGCTGCTATAAGTTGCTCTCTCTCCTTTATAACTTTTTTAGTATAATTAGAAAATTAAAATGCAGAATTCCATTATCAAAAAAATATCTTCTATTACCATTTTTTATATTATCTACATTAGCCAGATGCTAAAAGCTGCCCAGATATCTCTGAGGACTGTATATTGTTTACAGGATATCTTATCTTAGCTTTTATCGATAAATAAACGCTCTTATGGGTAGAAAGAGTCAAAAAGCCAAAAAAGTTGTTAAGATCACTACCCGATTCTATTTCCCAAAACTAAAAAATATAAAAAAAAAACCAACAAATCACATAAATTATATTTGATTTTTTGTTTTAAACTTACCAACTATGGATGAACCAAGACCCTCTAAGTGTAGCAGACCATTATGATTAAAGATTGGTAAAGATAAGGTCGCAATAAATTCCGCCATGGCTATTCTAAAAAAAGTTGTGTAAAACTTCCCTGGGAATCATTACCGATATTATTCTGACACCCAAAATAAGTCAAAAAATCATAATACAGAAAGCAGTATAAAATACGGAACTCAAAAAAAAAAAACTACGATTTTAAGCAAAATTTAATAAATATCAGTCTTTATTCAGATTTTTAGTCGAGCACATACTCTATGAAGGAGATCATTACTGCTCGAAAAAAGTTTGTATTGAATGAAAATACACGAAAATGGATTTTTTCTGGAGCCAATTTAGTGGAAACCTAAGGGATGGATACGAATATGTCTATAGGTTTATCTCCAACATTAAAAACCTGAGAAAGGATGATACTGGAGCCAAATTAACTTACTTTATTTTTTATTTTGACTCGTATTAAAATGATTTAATGTCGAAAAAACTGGAATTTTTTATTATAAATATTGATATATATAAAACTTTTCGTATGGAAAAGAGTGTAGGTATGATCAAAATATCCAAATTCGGGTATTATGGAATTTTCACCACGACAAAATTAATTGACAAAGAACTTGTTTCTCTGGGTACAATCTGATATATTAGCGCATGGTACAAAAAAGGGACATTTGAATACCTAACTTTTGGTATGAATGTTCTCTTTAAAAAAATAAATAAAATAAGGTACCTCCTAGCTTTCTGAATGAAGAAATTGGGATGATAAATACCTCCTAAAAAAGCTTCGATAAGGTCTACAGCTATTTTAAGAAGGTGTATGCTGGAATTCTGAGTGCCTAAATCTCAAAAAGAGGGGAAAAGGATTTTCCAATGAGTATTTAGAAAAAGTTAAAATTAATTTAGTATTTCTAAAAGCTCAAATAGACAACTTTAGTCGAAAAATTTAGCTTAGAAGAGGGAAGATCAGAAAAAAGATCGTCCTAAAAATTTCCCAAAAATTAATTTTGGAATTAAATTTCGGGATAATGATTTTAAAGAAAGAACTATTATTCCCCTCGATAAAGAAAAAAATGAGCAGTTTTCTAAATATTCTGATATAGATAAAGCGAATATATAAGAATACAAGACTTCAAAATTCAAGAAATCTCTAGACTCTATTATTTAAAATAAATTTAATGAGCCTGGATAATCTAATTTTAAACATCTTAAAGATGTTATTTATAAATTCAGGGAATTTTTAATGAAAAAATATTGATTCCGGGCAATATTAATCCCAAGAAAAAATCTTTTTATGTTGATTACGACACTATGACCAATTCACATAACATATTGGCCGCAGTTAGCGTTAACTCGAGCTCATCTATAAATAATGAAGCCGATTTCAATAGAAAAAATAAATAGACACCGAAATTCAGTTTTCATCTGACCTGGGTGTGGTAGATCATTATGATCGTATAAAACCAATTTTATAATTAAATCGGCACTACATAAAAACTAAGATTTAGATTAATCTTTACCACCCAGTTATATTAAAAAAAGAAGAGTTTTAAGAAAAATAGTGGAAAGAATACCCGCACGTAACATAAAAGTACTCAAAAATCAAATTGTAAAGGAACATATCATCAATAATTTTTCATTGATGAAATATAGATTTACAGTTAAAAAAATAAAACAGCACAACGGTCAATGTTGTGACGAGATTTCGTCCTATGACCACAAAGAAATGGATCTGTGCCTAAATGAAATCAAAAAAATTGAAAACCCTTTGATTGCCGAAATTCGACAGATAAAAAAAAAAAAGATCCTTGGATTTAATTGGCGCGAGTTCTCGAATTAAAAATTCGATGAGTGATAATTAGCGAAGTGTGAAAAATATGAATTACGACCCGAATTCAATGCCCCAAATTATGGGCCAAATAATAAGCTCAGGATTATGAAATTTAATTTAAGGGTCACTAAAAAATTCGGGAAAACCTTGAGTAATATCTCAAAAAAGCCAGGCAGATATTCCGGCACTTCAGGAATTTTTTTCAAATAACTAATAATACAGATATAGAAAACTGGATAAAATTATATTGATGCTAAAACTGACATCACCAAAGGCATTACTGGACTACATTGGCCTTCAGGAATAAATATGTACTACTTATAAGCGAATTTAAATCCTCCAAAACTTGGATATCTGGGATTAATTATAGCGAATTCCTAAAAAAAAGCGTTAGACGTGCTGATAACCGAATTGCGTATATAAAATGCCTTTATACGGAGTATAATTAAAAAAATGAAATTTTTGATCATATAAAAAAAAATAATCCAAAAATTAAAAAAATCATTATCCTTGAATAATTATAATAGACTCTCCAAGGATATGTAAATTTATATTTGAGCTTTTTTTGAGATATCTTAGAGACGAAGTAACCAATTTATTATGTTCTAGATATAAAAAAAAGAAAAATTGTCAGCATTATCGATCATATATTCTACGCTGTATTAAAAGCAGAGATAATTGGTTCACAGGAAATAAAAATCTCGGCAAATCCGATAATATGCTGATTTATGCTGAGCAGAGTTTCTATACACTCAAAATTCCAGCCAAAAAAATAAAAATTAATGAAAAAAAAATTATGCCAGCTGCCGACAGATTAGTCTATATAAAACAATTAAGCGCATTAATTAAAGCTGATATATATATATCTAAACAGAATATCTGAAGATATTATTGATACTTTATGTTCAAAATAGAAGCGAATTAAGGCCACTAACGCTAATCAAAGTTTTGCTAAAAAATTCTGGCCAAAAAAACAGTTTCTACCACCAAAAATTGCAAGAATAAATTTCAAGATTATCCGCTTGAAAAAACGGATCAAAATTTTTTTTTTTCAAAATAGAGCTCTATTGATATTATATAATCTAACTGAAAATTAATTTAAGATAAAAAATATTAAAAAATTATTTCGTTTAACTGTATCCAATGACTCCAAAATTACGATAAAAAAGTCAATTGATACACTAGATGTACTCTCAGGAGTATCTCGGATGATCTATTTTATTTAAAAATATAAATATAATGACTTAAAAATATAAAATTTTACAATAATTTACTAAAAATTCTTTCTTCGATATTAATTGGAGATCACTGATATCCATGTCATATCACCTAATCCTAATTCGCTACTAAAATATCGAATGGAATAATATTACCATGACTGTAACCGATAAAAACCATATAAAAAGCCCCTAAATCCGATAATATGAAATTTACGTTATGAAATATGGTGACAATAGGAAAGATAATAGAGTCACAAATAGTAAAATTATTTTTAAATAATAAATTTAATTTAGGGTTATATAAAATCTCGAAAAACATAGAAATCAGTATTCTAGTAACCATACCGAAAAAAGGTGATATAAAGGATCAACATAACTAACTGGTATTTTCACTTTTTTCTTCGTGATTCAACGAAAGATTGATTTCACAATGACTAAATATAATTCCTGCTAAAATAATTTATAGACTTTAATCAATGGTGATCGGGTTTTTGGGGTAGATCTTTAATAAAATAAATGAGCTATAGGGGTATCAAAAATGGCTATTAAAAATTATGATTAAAATTAATATGAATTAAAATAACTCTGTATAGTTCAACAGGAATACCCAATACCAAATTTCCGGTTTTAATTCTACATAAATTTTTTTTTAAAGATATAATTGAGGTAGAAATTAAAGAACTAAATCGGAAAATTACTGGGCTTTTTTTTGCTTAAAATTAAGTCATAATATAAGAATTTTACGAAATTTAAACTAAATAATTAAATTAAGTTATAATTTGTTATGACGCATAAAAATTAAAAATAAATGCGGAAAGTTTTATATAGTGTAATAGGCGTCTATCTCTATAGTAATCCAACTATAAAAATTCAAGTTACGAAAGAAAAAAACTCATGCTGGTGTATGGGATAAATTATGAAAAGAAAATGCGAAGTAACAACTACTACCAAGCGCAATAAATAAAGGTTCATAAAAAAACTTTTGCGATTAATAAATTTTCAAAGCAGACAGTTGTGATAAGTACTGGAAATTGACCGCATTAGATCTTTCTAATATTTATTTGAAAATATGGTGGAGAGACATGTGGAATGAGTGAGATAGGCGCAAGCAATCAAAAAAGCTATTTATAAATAAATTATATTAATGCTAAATATGTTTTTAAGACCGCTATGAAAGTATTAGGGGGGGGGGATTAGATATATAACATATATCAATCAACACGAGAACAACCCGTGAGAATTCATAACTCAAATAAAAAAATAACACAAGGTTTATAACCTAATTAACAAAAAATAATCACTCCGCAAAAAAAACAAAAAAACAGGGTCTCTGAAAGTTTCATATTGATAATAAATTTTTTTTAAAAAAAAAAAATACTAAAAATCTTCCATATCATTGGTGGAGCTGAAAAAAATCAATAAAAAACACACTTTTGGTCACAGAATTAAAATTTTTTTAATCAAATCAAATCAAATTATCACAATATTCTAATAAAATGAATTTAAATTAGGCCTCAATACATTTAAAAAACATAAATAGTCAATTTCTGGACAAATAAGATGTTGGAAAAAAGAAAAAATTTTCTCAATAAAAACTCAACCTTTTTGGCCAAGTTGCAATCTACGTGTACCGAAAATATTTTACCGAACATTTCTCTATTTTGCTGTATGAAATTCAATCAGATCCCGTACAATCAGATGGTTCTTAATTGTTTCAGTCGAAAAAATTCAAGAAAATTATATTTATCAGCCAATGAGTTTTTTCTGGAAATGTTTAGAAAAATTCTTGTGGGATGAATGAGAGGTCTAAAAAATCCCCAAATCAGCTCCAGGGTGGCATATCGGGTACAAATATTGAGTTGGGGATAGCTGGTATCGTTTATAGCATAAATTTTTCCCAATCACATATAATAAGTAGCATAAGGGATTGTTCAGTCCCTTTGACCAAATTTTCAGTCGGTACAGAGTCAAGGAGCTGCGGGGGTGTGTATGATGAAAGAATTACTCAAGTTTTGTTATTTTTATTTAAATTTATTTAAATCGAAACTGTGAGAAAAAAAATCAAGCCGAATAACTGCATATAAATTTTCTGAAATATTTATAATGTTATAATATTAATAAAAATTTATAAAAAAAAATCACAATAGGGAGATGGAAATTGAATTGAATTGCTTATAATATTTTTTAAAAAATATATAAAATTTAAAATTGGGATCAAATGAAGCAATAATAATTATAAAAATTTTTTACGGCTTTTATGAGATTTTTTCATATTCAATTAGACAAATCCTCGATTAAATTATTTATTTTGAAGAAAAAATTGAATAAAAAAGAGTAGTTCAAAACTGAAACAAATTTTTGAATAATAAAAAATTAATTTTGATACGCATTTAGCTTTTTGATAAAAAAATAATTAAGTGTTTCATGAAGAATATTTTCAAGTGGATTTTAATAACAATGCTTGTCTCTCAATGTAATATTGCTAATAAAATTGTAAAACAATATAAAGGAGAAAAATATAAACCTAATAAATTAACTCTATATTTAATTTTTTTTATCTTACTGAAAATGATTTTATTTTAGGCCTTCCTTAGGATTATACGAACTATTTAAAAATAAATAAGCAATTTTTCAATTTTAAACTTAACTTAAACTTAAACTTAAACTTTAACTTACAATTTAAATTTAAACCTTAAGAAATATTTTTAGTTTAAATAATAACAAAGATTTATAAATCAAAAAAGACAAACCTATAGCAGCCTTTTTTATCAATCAAATAACTCTTATCGGATCACTCATGTATTTAAAATTTGTACAGAAAGGGTTTATATAATATTTAATATAAAATAAAACAAACACATAAATATACATACTTACATAAATAAATATTTATGTATGATATGAAAGTTATTTTTTTTTATTTAAAATAAAGTATTCTGTGGGAAAAAAAGCATAATTTTTTTTATAAAATTATATCTAAAAACATATAATAGAGGTTTTTTGCTGTTATTAACGATTATTGGGAACTTTTATATAATTATACACTTATTTTTTACTTGAATTGAGTAAATTTATCTATAAAAATAACGGATTTAATTTTTGGTATTTTACCTTAAAATTTTAAGGTTGATTATATTTACTGTCAAATTAATGAGGTTTAACATCTTTCAAATTTATTTTTTCTAAAAATTGAATTATTAAAAACAATTTTTCTCATTTAGATTTATATTAAAAAAATAAAACACCGTATTTTTAAGATGATTATATCGTTTTTATATGTAGATATAGAATATCAGTTGTTTTGTAATAAATAATTGATTTGAAAATTTTATAACTAATAATATAAAAAAAGTTAAAAAATGAAATTTTTTAATTTATTAGAGTTTATTATGATAATTCAGAGCTTCTAAAAATAATCTTTAAGAGTCACTAATTTTTCAAAACTATCTTAAGCCTATTTTAATTTGATTTAAGAGACAAAAAAATCACAGAGTTTTTATTTTACCTATGCATTCTGGTTATTATTTGTTTTTTATTCGTTTTTCTCCTTTTTTCTGCTTTTTTATAATAAATTATTATTATATCCTTAATAAACCATAAAAAATCACTTTTTAACTTGTTAATTTAAAATTTAATACATAAAGAGGTTTTATTTATATAGATATATCAGCGAGGTACCAATATTACGTATTAAAACCATAATAGTGCCATAGTTAACTTTAATAAATCCTTAACCAATTTTAAAAATCCCTTTAAAAATATACTTGAATTAAAATCTAATTTCTGATGAGCATGAATTATACTTGTAGAAGAAATTTTCTGTATTTCCTTGTCAGAAATAAATAAAATTCCAAAATACAGCTCTCATGAAGAACTTTAATGATAAAACTATCAGGACTATAAATCATATTTTTTAAATATATATTTATCCCTTGTCATCTAAAATCGAAATTATTTTATGATTACTGTTATGTTTTATTTGAACTCGCAGATTTTTTTTGCAAAAAATTTGCAATTTTTTAAAAAAAATAATTCCTTAGATAAAAAATTCTATTTCACGTATTATAATCACACATCTGACGCTTTTAACTAATATTATAGTCCTTTCCATACAGTATATTTAGTTTTTTGCATGACGAAAAAAATTTGAATCGCAAAATGAAACTGAAATTAAATACAAATATAACACTGTTTAATCAATTATTAGTAAATTTTGATGATTTTTTTGGTAATTTTGACAGGAAAAATTTAAATTTTTTTTATTCAGAGTTATAAGTTTTTTTGTGTAAGTAATTTCTAATTTCGCCCATTTTAAAATTAACTTTAGTTCTAATTAGAGAATTTGAAGCTCAGAAATAATGGGGATAATACAAGTATCTAAATTAATTTCCGACACATGTTGAGAGCACAATAAATTTATTTTTTGGGCAAATTTTTCTCTTTTTCTCCTTCAATTTTTTTTTTTTGAATCGATTTCACACCTCATCAAAATATAGGATTGGTTGATTCTATTATCAACTATAAAATAAAATGATTAAAGACTTTATGAATTTTTTTTTTGATTTTATTAATATCATCTGTATCAGAGTCACTGTTACATATAAAAATTATCAAATGATTTAAAACTGTTAACTTTTAAAAATTACGTATAGCAGATTTATAGTTTTAAATACCTAAAACAATTTTTTCTGCTTTTTTTCTTAAGTCTGGATTATTTACTCTCAAAATATTTAATTTTAATAAAGAAATCATCATATAAATAGATAATACATTTTTGTGAATTATATAAAAAAGACATTAATTTATAGGATATCTATACTAAATACTTCTAATAAGAAGAATATTTTAAACATATAATTTTTCAAACATCAAAATTTACAAAAGTGATAAGATATTGTTATTTATTTATTTTTAGTCCACAGTAACTAATATATTGGTAAAAGAGAATTTATTTATGTGTTTATTGGCCATAGTAAACAATTAAAATTACAATTATCATTTCCATCAGTAAATTTTCGCATTAAAAAAAACCCTTAAAAAAATGATCGACTTTTTTTTTTTTGTTACTGAAATAATCTTTTTTAAAAAACCTTAATAATAGTTATCTTTCACTTTAATAGAAATTAGGGTAATTATTTGATAATCATAATGTTTATTTTTAAGATTTAATAAAAAAATTACAATTTTTTTTTTAATAACTTAGTTTTTATTTAAAAACCATTTCTACTTTGATTTATATATCCCAATATTTTTTAAATCATTTTTTGCTAAATATTAAAAATAACATCTAATGATACCAAAAATTAAGCAATTGAAATGAAATTAAATTCGAAACTTTTTTTTTTCGAATAAGTAAGAATCAGGCTGTAACCTTTATACTAATCAATTTTAGATTTTTATCCAAATTAAAAATGATTTTTATTGTTCTTTTTACTATTATATAAATATATACAAGGTTTTATATTTTACAAAAATAAAATTTTTTGAGTATTTAAATAAACCTTTTTCGAAATTTACATTTTAATTATAGTAAAATTTGGAAATAATTTCATATCTGAGAACATAAGGAAGTATACGGTCAAATATATAGCTCCTTTAAAATAAAATGGAAAATATTACCATTTTTCAACAATAACAAGAAGTAAAATACATATTTAAAAAATTAATTGAATCAGGATAATTTAAATATTTTAAAAAATTAAAGCTTAATTATTTAAATTTGATAAATTGAGAAAAATATAATAGAAAAAAACACAAGCTATTAAAAACAGAGCTAAACTTAGAAGAAAAAATCGAGGAAATTAGATGTATAAATTACAAAAAAAAATTGAAATATTACGAAATATGCCATAAATTATAAGTAAAAAAAGTTCAGAAGAAGGGTGATGACTTTTTTTGAAAGCTGTTAAAATTAAATTTTTTCTAAAAATATGAGTGTTTTTTTTTCATATTTATAATTAAAATAAAAATGAATAAATTTTATTTTTTTAATAATGGTGACCCTGATATATAAGAATTCCAGTATTATTAATATTTTGATAGTTTGTGTATTAATTTTTATCGAAATCAGGAAAATGTATGAAAAAATATAAATGCAAATAGATGTGTTTTATCACAATTAGATAATATATTATATATGCAATAAATTATAATTATTCGAAATAAACACAAAAAGTAATTGCGTTTGAATCGCAAACATCTATTAAATTTTAAGGTAAAATTTCATAAGCCAGAAGTTTTAGGAATTTAATTAATAATGAGATAAAATGTTTTTATATAAACTGAGAGTCACATTTAGAGTTCCATGGCGAATATTGTAGCCATTTTTAATGTTGCACTTATTCAAATGAAAATTTCGGCCAATAAAAGTGTTTGGATTTATTATTAGCAGAAATTGGATTTGGTTTTTAGCATTATTTTTACATATTGTAAAATTATTAGAATTAAGGATGAAATAATGATATAATTTTAAATATTGGATTAGATAATTATAAGTAATGTTATTTATAAGCATTAATATATCTTGATATTTAAAAAGATGTAAATTTAAACTTTGGTGATTCTAGTGTAATTGAATTGTGATTTTTTAACTTAATATTTTTTTTAGATAAAGTGAAAGGTATTAGAAATAAAAAAATTTATGTTTTGCTACTCTGAAGTTAATGAAAAATGATGAGAATACTATAAAAAATTTTACGGAGCACATTTTATAATTAATATATATATATATATATATTTTAATTTTTTTAATGCCAAAGATTTTTTTTTCAGAAATTATTTGAGTAAGTGTAAAAATATTTCTGTTTAATATTATTAGTCAGTATTTAGAATTTATAGTCCTAAATTTTTTATTTTTTCAAGTAAAAAAATCAAATTAATTTCTTTTTTTTTTAAGCTCTTCCATAATCTTTATAATTTTTTTGATATTTTTTGTTTTCAAATGTTTTAAAAAAATATAAATCTTCTAAAGAGATGATCTTATTAAATCAGAAATGATAGATGTTTTTTCCGAAAGATTCTAGAGCTGTCAAAATATTTCAGTATATTTCAAGATACTTAATAACAAAATAAGTGCGCGATTTCTTTATTTAGTATAAATTTATTCGATTTTTTCAACTTTTTTATGTTAAAATTTTGAAAAAAAGTTAGGACTAAGGTGTTATACCTCATTTTCCAAGTTTAATTAGTGACGATAATAAAGATTTAATATTAAAATCAGAATATTTTAAATAAGATTTAGGACTTTTTTAGACTCCAAATATTTAGATATTATTGTTTATGGATTGGATTAAGTATTTATATATTTATATACTATTATACTGGCTGTCATTTTTTTGTAAAAATAAAAAAAATCGAAGTTTTAAATAAGTATAAAAATGGCAAACTTATTTTGATGAATAAAAAAATATAGCAAAAATATCAATTTTTACAAGTAAAATTAACTAAATTCTTAATTTATACTGTTTAAGCAACTACGTGTAAGTTTACCAATATGCAATAGTAGTAATATATTACTTAATGGGTACTTAATTAATAGCAATTTAATCCGAAATTTTTGAATACTTCGAGTATTAAATTAGGCTAGTGTATAGATTTGATATTGACCTATTTTTGGCTTTTTACATTTTTGCGATAGCTGAAAAATAATTTGAAATAATATTTAATACGAAGAATTTAAATTATATATTTTTTGAAGGAATTCTTACGAGTGTATCGGAATTGAAAAGTGCGCTTATTGAAAAATATCTAAAAAAATAGAGAAAAGATTTTTTTAAAAAAAAAATGAATTAAACCTATATAAATACAATTTCAAGGCCAGGCAAATTATTTTTTGCGTCGATTATATTTCAATTGGATTTAAAAGCAGAATTAAATAATTAAATAAACTAATATGAAATTTTATCAATTTCCTATTGCACTTCGGACTAGTATTGAACAATTACCATTTCTCGATCAGTAAAAGCAGTCCAAGTATCTCAAAAGTGATTAAATGAACAGATACACGTTTTAAATATTTTAAATCATTATTAATGTAAAAATTAAAGAATATAGGAGATTTTGGGAAGCCTTTTCGCAGTCCAAATAGGTAGTCGGTAGGTTTGGAGACATAATCTCCTATCCTGACAGCTATTTTTGGTGACCTGTACAGGCCCCATATATCGTCGAGTAACTCACATTTAATACCAACGACCTTTAGTTTGTTCAAAAGTGCGGTTTTGGGCACTCTGCTTTAGGCTTATATATAGTCGATACAGCATATGTAGGTTTTTTTATTTTGAATTTTACTTCGCTGGGAAATTTCGTGTCGGGTGGTCGCTTGAGCGCTCACTATATGAAATTTTTAAATCCGGCTTGTCCTTTGACTAATATTTCATATTTTTTATTTATTCGTATAAATTTGGCAGCTATTATTTTAGATGATAGCTTTGAAACGATTGGAATAATTATAATTCTCCTATAATTATCAGGACCCTTCATATCAATATTTTTGGGATTGGAAATAAAATTCTAATATCCATATTTCTCGTTATTTCCCCAGAATCACACTTTAAATTGATAACTTCGAAAATTATTTTCGTCATTTTTGACTCTGAATTTTATTCTGAGGCCACCATTTTCTACGCCTCAATGTTTATTCCATAATATCCGAGAGATTTTCGATGGATGTATCTAATAGCTTTTTGTTAATATCAGCAAAATTGATGCTACAGTTCCAATACGGGAATTAGTCGTAGTTAGTAGATATCAGTTATCGTTTATTCCCACTAAGTAGTACTGTGACTATTTCCAGAAGTATCTTGGGCCAATTCGTGAGTACGGAGCCGCTAGAGCGACAGATGGGAGTGGGATGAAATTTTATTATTTTTTCCTTTTATTGTATTTTTATTTTAGTTTTATTCTAGTATTTAAATATTATAAATAAATTCTCTTTTTAAAAAAAATAAAATTCTTGGACCAATTCACCAAAACTATTATTCCAAATTTGTATATTTTTACTTTTTTCAGTTTTTATAATTTTATTTTTATCGTAGAATGGTCCGCCCGAAATTCTCTTAAGCGTGTTTCATTTTACGATTTGAAGTATAACCTTTAGTTTCTGGAGCAATTAGTTGCTGTTTTTTCATATTTTTTTCTTTTTTATATCGTAATTAAATTTGCGATCAGCTTTTATTGCGCTAATCGAATTATATTTAGAAATTAAACAATAAATTTGATCTAATTTTCCAATAATATAATATCTAAATTTATTTATATGATTTTTATAGTTGAAATAATTTTTTTGGATGGGGGTTTTGACCAGACATCATTAGCAGCTTTAATGTCTTAAATGAGCTTAAATTATGTCCATAGAGTATCAATATGGTCTTCATAAAGTTCATTTAAATCGATAAGAGGTTCAATTAACAGGTTAAATCAGTAATTATTGATTAATTGATCGACGTTCAATAGAATTATTTTTGCGTAAATTTATTTATATATTTTTTTGGAAATTTTAGTAAATCGAAATTACACTCAGTAGAAATTGGAATACGGCCGTAAATAGAGATATTAACATTTGAGATGCACCTTTTTTTTCTCTGCTGCTTACTCCAGCGTACAATATAAGGTTAATCAGCGGCCAATTTCCTCATTTTTTTATCTAAAATCTAAAAAAATGGTTAATTCAGCTCTTTGATGATGAAAAAAAATCAAAGATATAAATTTAAATACCCTTGAGGAGTCTATATTGAAGAATGCAATGACGAAATTTTGTTTTTTTCCAAAATTTCCATTTTTTGACGTTATAAGCCGTATACTGGCACTTCGTATATGTCATTTTGTGGCCAGTATGTCGAATGATTTTCCTTTTTTATAATTCTCATGAATAATTCCATTATATCTATCTTTAGAGAGATTTAAAATCACTTATAAGCAGTCAAACTTGACACTGACAGCCAACAGTAATCTAATACAGCCCTTGGTAATTTCAGCTTTAGATTCGATAAATGTGGACCATGGTGGTCTTCATCTGTACCTTTTTTTACTTAAATTTTTTTCCCTAAAGTCCCAGAATATCTGGCTGAGCCTATTCGAGATAGTAATCAAGCTTTTCCCAGAATTTTTTATGCGCATAATATTAAATTTAATAACCCTGAGCTTATTATTAAGCCAATACTTTGGGGTATTGGATTTTAAATTTGAGAATCGGTTCCAATAAAATTTGCTTATAGAAAATTTTCATTATTTTCCTGTCGAATTACGACATACAGATATTTTTAAACTTTTTTGATTACACCAGACCGTAAAATTATTTTTTGTGGTCATAAGATCAAATCTCGTGAGTACATTTGTCACTGATCTGTTTTATTTTTCTATGTTAATATTGATCTTTCTTCAAGGAATAGTTTTTATAATTTGCTGCTTGAAATTTTGTGTTTTAAGCACCTATTAAAGTGGTATACCGCTCATTTTCTTCCTAGGTGAAGCTACGACCTCTTTATGGTCTGAAAGTCTTAGCACTCTTGAAGACTGTTTTTGGTCACTTTTTAGTTACTAATATGGTCTAATTGGCTTTTCCTTTAGTTTTAAATAAAATTATTTTTATGTTGTTCAGTTTTGTTTTACCAGTGTTTGGTTTGTTGGTTAAAGTTTATTTATTACTTTCGATGACTGGAGAAATTAACCGATAGTCTGTTTTATATTTTAGTTAGTTTTACTCGCATAGTGAAACATTAGCTTTTATAGTGCTATAGACATGGTTATGCGCAACCATGAGTTGGTTAAGTCTGTTGCTTACCCTTATTGGTTTTCACCGGAGGTCGAAACTTGGCGAGAGGAAACGGAAGATGGAGATGGCGATGCTTCAGCATCGATATCCATTGAATTCCTCGAGTTAAGTGTATAGTTAGACCCATCGGTATATTCGGCGGGAGAACCGGTTATGGAAGATCTTGTATCTTCTTTACTGGGACTTTCGTTAAGTTCCGGTCCGAATCCCCCCGTAAGGTTCTCGCCTATTATTTCTACCGTGAGAGCTTTTCAAAACTTAGTTTTGTCAGTACAAGGAGCAACGGGCGAATTGTAGATAGGCGGAGTAAGGGAGCAATACTTGCCCTAAATTCTATTCTGGGTGGAGGCGAAGAGTGTACTAGTAATGATGCGCTTAGCGTTGCCTCACCTTTGGCTGCACAACAACAGTTTAGGAGCAATGATTTTTACTAGTCCAACTGGTATAGAGAATCCGCTTCCGAAACTATACATTAAGTACGAGTAGTTTTTCTACTCTATTTTTTCTATTCATTAATTTTCATTATATAATTAAGAGTTGAAAACTTTACTAAATCTTATTGTTTATATGTTATCAGCCTAATTATATATGTTTAAATTTGATCATATTGGTCACCTGTGTTAAGATCATATGGACACATGTCAGAGTCTATTACGCTCTTGGTATTAAAATCAGTTTAATTCCTTGTTAATGGTCTCTAATTTCCTTAAAATTCAGTCATTAAAGAAAGCCTGTTGATCATTAGCCGTATTAAAAATAAGAAGATTTATTATTGGATTTAATTTTTCTCAGAATCAGTGTATTTTCATTATAAAGTTCGTGTATTTGAGAGATGACATCTTTAAGATGTTTGAAATTAGCATCTTCGGGTTTATTAAACTTACTATCAATGATAGAGCAAACACATTTGTTGAATTTGAAAGTCTTATTTTATTCTTTAGAGATTCTATTGCCATCGTGATATGCAGCTTCCTGCTCTTTTTTTTCGTTATCGGGGGGTGGGGTGGGGGTATAATCGTTCTGTTTGAAATTTTTATCCCGAATAATAAACCGAAATTTGTATTTCTCGGAGTTTTCGTATTTGTGGGAACGGTGTTTATACTTGTAATCCCCTTTCTGCGCTCAATTATCTTGATGAATTCAAATTTTGAGGCAATTGGCCCCTTAAATTTAAAAGAAATCTGATTTATTTTATTTTTGTTAGATAAATTTCCGCTCTTTTTAAGCTCAAAGCACCCCAAAGTCCAGTGGTCTATCTCCTTCAAATTTCAGCAAACCTTCTTGAAGATTTTTTAGAAGATGCTTATTTCTCCTCAATCGCGGTCTATAAAGTTTGGGAGTTTGTTTTTTGTTTTTTACCTACTTTGAAAAGCACCATCATTTACGGTACAACAGTATTGCTACATTTCTTGTGAAATGCTCTGGTGTCGCAAATAATACCGAAAGAAGCGAGTTGTTGTTTGATCAGTTTAAATTTAGATAAAAATCCAGTGCTCTTGAATTTTGTAATGTTTATAATCAAAATATCCTGTTTTTTTGGAATTTTTTGTATAGATCTATCTTTTCATCAAAAAAAATCGAAATTTTAGAAATTAAATTCATATATTTTTTAAATAATCAATTGTGAATTGTGTCTTAAGAGCTCTGGGATCGTCTTCTGTAGAGTGCAAGATCCTCTTCAATGAGTTTTCAACTATCTCAAGGCCAATTATATGATCACCTATAAATTTTCAATACCTACATCCAGCCTTAATTTCTGTACCAAGAGATAGAACTTCTTAAAGACATGTTTTTATCCTTATAAAATTAGGAGTTTAAACGAAAACTCAGAGTATTAACTCATGTAGACCAGTTTTTTTATAATATGGATATATATTTTTTGGATTTTCTAATTCTTCTTCCTTTTTTTTAGTTTAGAATTTTGAGGTTTAATTGGGAGGTCAGCAGTGTGGCGGTCGGATTTCTGGGAGAGTTAATCCCCACTCTGTTTTGAACGCCAGAGGTGAGTTTCTTTTGCATCTTACCCTTACCTAGATCTGTCTAATCGTGCCTAACCCACTTAAAGGGTCTCAGTTTATCCTGTAAATAAAGTTAAGGATAATAAAAAAGGAAATTTTTTGGACCCTTACTGTTATTATTATTATTATTATTATTATTATTATTATTATTTGATTTAAAGATCGAGAATCAGAGTCAAGATATCAATCGTTTTTTATTTTGGATTTTTGGCTCTTTTTTCTTTTAAGAGCTTTGAATAATAGATAACCACTATGTAAAGATAGCCTGTATACAATATACAGCTCTCTTGTGGTAAGTGTACAGATTTTAGTAGCTGGTATGGTATCGATAATATGAAAAATGAGAATAAAAATGTATTTTTTTGAAAATGGAATTCAGAAAATTTATTGGCTGATTCAATTAAAAAAATCTAAAGGAGAGAGAAGTCTGTTTGTTTTTGTTTTTTACGGGATTTATTGTAAAAAAAACATTATTAAAAGCTTACTAAAAAATATGAAAAAAGAAAAGAAAAGATGTATAGAAAAGACTATTATCCTAACTACTACAAGATCCACTTCCGGACTATCGGCCGCGTACCTACGGAAAAAGGATGCAATCTACCAACCGAAAGATCCCCCCTGGAATTGCTTCAAGTAGACTGGATGACTGAGGTTACCTGCATCCAAGAATTAAGCTATATACCAACAAAAAATATTTCATTGAAGATACTGAGCTGCTATTCAGAGCCTACTTCTAACAGAATAAAAAAAATTATGCTCCTACCCAAACATGGGATTGATCGACATGGCTTTCTTACAAATAGCTGCTAGATACTGAGATCCGTCTGGCTGTAGAACGCTGGACTTGTGCGCTAGACTATGTCTCAATTGTGTTAAAATATCGGCTCCTCCTGTTTCGAGATGGACCTCCTCTGGAATCGCTGTCCCTCGGATTGCAGTACACTTTTCCCACTACTCTCAAACAAGAATAGTACAGCACTGTGTGAAATCTTAGTTTCGCGTACTTCTAAAAGTACTATATTAACCCCCTAAACTACGGCAAGGTATCTCACTCTTAGGAGAAGGCCAGATTGATGCGTTTTTTTTTTGTTTTTTTTTATGGGAAATTTATTTTCAAGTTAATAAAAATTTATAAAAACATAATTATAAAAATTAAAAAAAGTGAAAAAAAATTCGGAAAAAATCTGTCACATTCTCCCATCTGCCGCTCTAGCAGCTCCATACATCGAAGGCATTAGTTCAAAGGGTCTGGTGAACCACTTAAACTCTGGAGCTTAAGTGTTCGTGGCACGCGGATGCCAATCAGAAATTTGGCTGTTTCCAGCACAAATTTATGATCGACAGTTTCAGCTTGTAGCTGACTTAAAGTATGTTTAGACCCCCCC
>LSSL01000063.1:6032-24651 GCA_001953115.1 Smittium mucronatum | reverse complement strand
CAAGGAGTTTTCCAACTATCCCCAACTGGGATTCTTTGAAATTCGAAAGTTGGTTTTTTATGTATGAGCGGATCGATGCAGGTATGAATCGGTCGATCATTTTGTTTCGCTGCCTATCCCATCGAGAGAATTTTATTAAGATATACAGATTGATGTGTTTAAATTGATATTCTCTACCCCAACAGAAAATCGGACTTGAGCTTGAAGATTTATAAACAAACATTGTAATTAAACAAAAATGAGGGATATTAGATTATTTTCATCAAAAAATTAAAGAGGGTTTAATTTAACAGTTGGGTAATAATGTAATTAGTAGGAAAAGAAGCTATAAAACAACAATTAATAATTTTTTTAAGGAAGAAATACAAATAAAATTGAAAAATTGAAAAATAAAACAAATCGGGTTCGATAAAAAGATAAAACTAGATCTCAGTCTCTTGAACGACACGTTTGACCTTTGGTTTTAAATCGATATTGGTGAGGTCAATAAATATATTTTCTTCATTTATCATATAAGTTGCAGCGAGGTAAAATGCTGCTATTGATGTTATAAACCCTAAGGAGCCCCCAGCCTTAAGAAACCTAGCATGCTCTCTCCACTCACCTATTTATAGTAGTAGGAAATTGAGTCATAAACAGGTAAAAATAAACGAAACCCCGAGATGTTTCCTGTATGATGCAGCCATAATGATAAAATGAAAACCGTCCGTACAAGCAAGAATATTCCTGTTGAATGGCGTCGAGTAACGTTCCCTTTACTATCCCAACCACCAGAAACACCAAACCAAGGTATCATAATAGCGCCATAAGACATCCAAAATGTACCAAAAAAGCAGAAAGAAGTGGAATCGAACGGAGTACCATCAACAAAATGTACAAGTCCAGCAATAAACTTGACATACCGCCGTAGAAGACACACAGTCCTACATCGATTTTATTAGGGGAATTATCTGGGATCCCAATACCAGAACTGTGCATACACAGAACCATAGTAGTAACAGCAAAAGCGCACAGTCCCGAAGATTTTGGATCAGCCAATATTTTACCCATTTTAGAATTCTAATGGCCTATTAAAAGCAATGGAACCGGTTAGGATAATAAAATAATAGGAAACAAGTTGTTACTTGATTTAAAAATAATAATAATAATGGTATTTCATCAAACGTGTGGCTATGAAACCTTTTATATAAGCTATCACAAAAAAAAGCCTGATCCTTAGATTCATTAAAATCCAGAATGAAAATGAAACCATCAGAGTTTATCGTATCTACACCTTATTTATAGCAACTACATATTTTTTTCTATTGAAGTAGATCAATCTAATTTTCTTAATAAACATATCTTCCTGAAAACATATGCTTTAAAATAAATGAATATTCTTACTCAAACTATCAGAAGATCAGCACTTTTAACACATGCTGATACTATTTATTGTTTCAGCAAGAAAATCACCATTACTTTCTTTGCTAAAAAAAGAATAAAAAGATCATTATGGTGTCTATGATAGGAATATTAATGACCATCGAAAAAAATCAAGAAAAATTGAATTACATTCTAAACTCAGCAATTCCAGGGCAAGGGATGCAAAAAGCTATCATTTTCTAACTTCATTAAATATTTGATTATTCAACATATTTAAACCAATTGCTGATACATAAATAATAAAAATTAATTTCTATATTTTTTTTCAGATTTGAAAATTGAATACTGATCTTAATTCCAAAAAAATCTAATTTTTTGTAGAAGGAAGTGCAGGTGTACTATTTGATTCAGGAGCTTGAGATAAAAATAAAAATTAGATAGCTTTTTTATTACAAATTTATTTAAAACCCTGCTATTTTTTCGCATCACAGAATTTTATTTACAAATGACTGCTTTCGACAAAAAAAGTTTAGAAAAAAGGGATTTATAATACCCATAGCTTCTCTTAGCAAATCAGTAATCCATATTACTCAGCCTTTCCTCTTTATCCCGGAAAAATAAACTGTTTGTAGAAGAAAAAGATTAGTAATTAATTAGCGAAGTTATTTACAGCCTATATCATGGGTACCACCCAGCATGATTTTCCACCAATCTATCATGAGGGAACATCGATAAATATTAAGCCAGAAAAAGATAGAATCGAATGATTTTTAGAATTAAAGGATTTTATTCAAACTTATCCAACAAGACACATTTTTATTTCAAATTATCATAGATGATAAAGTTTTTTAGATAAATATTGCTAAAATTGTTAAAAACAGAGTAAAGTTCTAAAAAAAAACGTCAACCCAGATGCATATCAATTCAGATATAGCTCGATCAGTTTCAGCAAATCGGAATTCAAACTGCCAACATGAAATCTGTTGTTTAATTCTGTAAAATCCCAATTAAATTGTAAAAAAATAACTATAATCGTCGTGTAGCTTTTTGATTACTCTTAACCAATTGATATTGAAGTATTAATACCAAGAAATCGTGGTGAAAATGCTTGGAAACCGATTTGATCCAAGTTGATATTTTTTTTATGGGGGTGTTAGTAGCATATTATTTGTGAATCAATCTAACTGACTAAATGAGATGGCATCCTGTACATATTTAACTCTGTAAATGATATATGATGAAAACCTCTATACCTTTTTAGGAAAAAAGTCGCAAAAATGGCGTATTATTTTCAATCAATTTAGACCCTGGGCTAGAGTACATAAAGATAATTAGTCGGCCTAATATCTCAGAATAGGGAGTGAAAGTATCAAAAATAGGAATCTGAATATTTTTGGGGGCTGAAAAGATACTATGGCAATGAAAAAAAGGATAGAGGAGAGTATCTGTATTTTAATTTTAAACTGAAACATCATACTATTTATTATCAGATTGGGCCCTTGGATACTAGTATCTCAGCTTCAAAGAGAATCTGTGTAAATTAAATTGTTATTATCGGTGATAGAGTGATTTCACGAATAGAAAATAAGAATTAACTAACCCCCGTGTGGTAGTTAAAAAATAATTAGGAAAAACTAAAGAGTTATTAAATATATATAGGTATATTGGAGTTTATAGAAGAAAAAGTTGCTCGAAAAACACAGACTAAACTATTATCAAAGATAAACCAAGATTCCCGACAGGAAAATGTTCCACAGATAAAGTATGAGAAGAATTTATGTTTCTAAGTATCGCATCCTATAACCAACTAGTTTATTTCTGGATATTGGAATTTACCTCGATTAATTCTTCCTTCAACAGTATATTATTTATTGTTATCATTTATAGCTAACATTCATGCCGATTCGACTTTTGTGCGGATAAATCTTTATTCTATTTGTTATACTATTGCAATTAAAAAACAAATTTATTAAAGATTTGGCGAATCGGAATAGCAACGCAACTTGGCGATGAAAGAGTTTTTTTTAAATACTTTTCTTGTGACGAAAGAGTTGTAGGCTAAACTGATATTTTAGGCAGGCACTATTAATTTATTCGCAAACTGGGTGCAATAATGGTTTTATTATGTAAGAAAAAAAAACCATAACATCGATCATTACTTAATAATTTATCCTACCAATAAAAAAAAATATCAAAAAAAATAATAATAAAAGAACGAACATCATCTTAATCTAAATCCAAAAATGGTATAATAGCAGACCTTCAAAAAAGTGGCGCCACTCGGTCCAAATATGTATCTAACGAGAAAAAATAGTAATACCAAGGACCATAAAATTAGTGGTTAATTAACCCAGTTGCTAATCCCAAATTATTCCAATTTCGTTATAATTTTTTTACTGGCATTACATGTCAAATAAATGGCGTGAGAAAAAAATACAACTTATTGATATATTTCGCCAATTATACCAAAAATATAAGAATTTTTTTTACTGGCTGAACCTGAAAGGATGCTTACCCTCTAGTCCCTTTTGGCCAAAAAAACAGTCTTTTCTTTTTGTATCACAGAATTTTATTGTAAGATAACGATATTAAAAACTATACTAAAAAATATGAAAAAAAGAAAAAAACTTCTAGAAAAGACTGGTATCCTAACCTCAATAAGCTCCTCTGCCGGACTGTCGGCTGCGTACACCCGGGAAAAGGGTTTAATCTATCAACCGAAAGACCCCTCTGGCCTCAAAAGTAGTCAATCAAATTTTTTTTATTCTACTAGTTTCTTAGTCTAAACATTTCCCTTTTATTCTTTACGCTATTTTCTTTTAGGGGCCGTGAAAACCCGCGTACCTATCTAATAGTTAAAATCTGTTGATCATCCGCGAAGATTTTAACCTTTTTAATATCAGCCCTTCTGATGCAAAGTTGCTATTTTAATTTGAAATCGTAAGAAATCTAAAAATATGCTTCACATCTTTTAGTATATTTTATTGGTTATTTTTTCAATTCCCATAAATGGGAGATTATCTTTGAGAGCGGACACTTTCCTACTATATTTTTACTACTTTCCTAATTTGGAAATACAGAGTTAAAAACATTTACAAAATTATTGGTTAAATCACAATATGAATTTTAGAGACTGATTTTCTACTGGTAAAGTGTTGTAATTTATTAGAGCCGGCATGTTTTTCTATTTTAATTGGACTGTTTTATAATAATTTCAAGTGTAGCCAATAGTTTGCACAGTAAAAAAAAGTCTGGTCTTCGAAAGAATCTCCCAAATAGAAGTTGATAATCCATGGAAAATCGGATCAAAACGCGATTTCTAGTATCATAAAAAGCCAAAATAAGTTCTTGCCGTGAATATGATTTCATCTGAAAATTCGGATTCGCATATTGGGTATAAATATATATAATTTTTTGAATGGAATTTACAAAAAACCTGGAAATTTTGATTTGAAATTATTAATCCCTATTTTGGTATTTCTGTTTTCAATGGCATTGATAATGAAAAGATACCAAATATGGGATATTCTCTCTGAAACCAGGCACTTTCCTATTAAATTTTGACTCCTTTCCTGTTCTGGGAATATGAATAAGGTTTAGTATAAATTTATTGGTTAATAGATCATCGAAATTGTAAAAAAGTTTTTTATTAGGTAAGTTTTGAAAATTTATTCAAGCTAGTATGTTTTTTCATTTTTATTATTTTTATTAACGTATAATTTTATGTAGCCTATGATTTACATAGTAAAAAAAATTCTGGTCTTGAAAATAATATCATATATTTTTCTATATGAATCTTTTATGAATTAGAAAACAATCGCCATTTCATTAATAGTTCATTTAATTTTAGAATCAGATACTATTCGTGAGATTCTTGGTGAATTCAGACTTTTTTTACTGAATTCATCATTAGAAAATCTCAAATACAAGTTTTAAATGGGGGTTGCTATCAGCATCAACCAAAAAATTTAATAAATATTGTAATCAATAATGTATCCTATTTCCGCTTTACTGATTGGAGAAAGCCCGCTAGTCATTTATTCAATGATCCTACTAGAAATTAAAAGATTATATCCCCGATTTTCATAAAATGAGAGGGCTAAGAATTTAATAGTAAATCTTATGCTTTTGAACAGAACGTCACATATAAATTAACCGGGTGATTCGCTGTTAGAAAGGAGATTTTTTATTTTTAGAGACACGACATTAAATTATTGGGTGGGGGGGGCTATTGTTGAAAAACAATATTTATTTTAGAGATATATTATTACATATTTGGGGGTGATTTTTTTTACTTTTTTGGAGAAATATTATTTAATTTTTGGAGGAATTTTTTTTTTAATTTTTGAGGAATAATATTGCATAAATAGGATTTTTATTTTTTATTCTTTATTTTTAAAGACGTAACATTCCGCTATCGGAAGATTCTTTTTAAGTATTTTGAATCAATTATAATAGATATTGAGAGAAATCTCTTAAAAATAGTTTTCAAAAACAATAGAATTCATCAAAAAATTGAATCTAGTCTGAAGTACAGAGCTTTTAATAGTAAATTAATGTGAAATAAAGTATTTTTAATGTATAAAAAAATTAAAATTGATAATAAACTGTAAGCTTAAAACTATATAGAGTTTAACAATCAAAGTGATATATAGGAGAATATATATATATATATTGTTAAATAAAATTAACAAAATATACTATCTCTTTCAGTTATTTTTAAAAAGAGATAAAATGGAATAAATAGACATAAAAAATGGACCAGACTTTTATTCTAAAATTATACCAAACCAAGTATTGACACAGCCCGTAAGAAATTATGATAATTTTTCTGAACGCTTTTAAATTGAAAAAAAGAAACTAAATTAAAAGAGGTTTCTTATCCACTTTTTTTAATGGGATTGAGGATGAAAAGAACTATATACTGCTATTTATTAAAAATTACATTCCAATGACCACATTGCATAGATTAATATAAAAATATGTAAATCGCGGAATAAATATAGATAGTATGCGACCTTATCTATCAAAATGAAATTAAATAAAAAAGATAGCTAGATAATATAATTATATATATATCTATTTTTTTTATATAAAAACCTTCTTACACACAAGAAGAATGAAAAAAATTTTGTAAAAAAGAAGATCATCTCAAAGCTCATAATACACAGAATTATATCTGATGCAGGATTTTTTTTTGAAATATTTTTATTGGTATGCCAATTAAAAAAAAAAAAAAATAGAATATTATATATATTAGGAGTATTTCAAAAAAATTATAAATATATCTGATAAAATTCGTTTTTCACTTTAAGAAAAAGGATTTAATTGAAATATCATTGAATCGTAAGGTTGTTCCATAATTAATACCAAGGCTAATACTGTTGTCTCTGAAAACGATGGGAAAATGTTTCTTTTATTGGTCGTAATTTTTTTATATGGTATATTATGTCATCAAATTATTGAAACACCGCTTCTCAGAATTTTTTTATTCTTTTTAGAATAAAAAAAATCGGATATATCTAACAAAGGTAGGTTATCTTTATGGATAGAGAAAGCTTCCGATGATCAAAAAAAAACTTTAATATCTGGTCCAAAAAAACAGAAATTTTCTAATAGCTTATTCACCTCAGCTATAGCCTAAAAGAAATTTTCAGAAATGGATCCAAAGTAGAAATTTCACTTTCATAAAACCATATACTTCGAATATACTAAGGAAATTTTAACCTCTATTATAGTCACATGAAAAGGTTATACCAAATTATTTTAGAGATATAAAATTTGGATGTATGTATTATTAACTTTTTTTTTTGCAGAAAATTGATTTTCAATTGAAAAAAAAGAAAAAGTTAAAAAAAGAATTTTCAAAAAAAATTCACCCAACCATCCTCTGAAGCTCTATAAATTTCTTATTTCAAGGTATTATTTCAAGGGGGTTGGCGAAACACTTAAACTCTATCGAATAAGTGATCTGGGAGCACGATGCAAATCAATAATTCTGCTGTTTCCAAAAAAAAACAAACAATATCAACGGCTTCGGCTTTAGATGACTCAAAGAAGGTTTAAATCGCCTCTAAGAAGTTTTTCAGCTATATAAAACCGAGATTTATTGAAATTAATAAGATCAAAGTTAGTTTCAGAGAGGATTGACGTGGGGATGAATACGATAGATCTTCCGACTCCGCTCTATTCCATATCTATAGAAATTAATAACAATCGTTTTACGGTTGACGGTTTATCAATTTTTTATAAGGGTCAATTTTTTTCTATTTTTTGATTTTAAAATCATATATTTTATAGTAATTGGGCTTTTTGAACGGTTCCCATTCGCAATATACCGGTTTTTTTGAGGTTAAGTTTAAGTTCAGAGCATATTAGCTGAAGGTTCATTCAGTTTCATTTACTTCCGATTTTTTGGTATTAAGTCATCTGGTGAATTTCAGATAAGTTATTTCCATTCTGCCTTACAACTATTTTGATGTTTTTTTTACCTTTTTAATTTTCAAACAATTTTTTTTTACCCATCTTTCACTGCCAGTCACATATGTTGCCATTCTGCCCCTCGATCTGTGACTTAATGAAGTTTGAAATCCAAGTTTTTAAGCCACGCTACTTGTGATATGCATGCCCTCGAGTGGATCTGGTTTTTAAGAGAAAATATTTTATTTCAGCTCGGTTCGGACCCGTTCCATGGTGGTGGAGCTACCCAAATTTAAAAAAATTCGAATAGTTTGTCGATTTAAGCGTGTATGGGGTTTTCTATGACCTACCTCATGTGTTTGGGTGATGTTAAAAAGATTCACTCTAACCTGTAAAATGAGCAAAATAAATAAATAAATATTCTTAATTTAATCCCACAAACAAGGATTGTCAGAAAAGTTGAGATTAATTATATATATATATATATAATATGAACCAATATTGGATGAAAATTAAATATAAAATTCCTAGTTCGCAGAAGCTGAAAAGGAGAGATAAGAAGAATACTAAAAACCGATTTTAGGAAGAAGAAAATATCTCCAATTTGAAGCCGAATCTGAATTAACAAAATTTATACTCTATTTTCAAAACCTTTATTTACTCTTGAAAAAAATATTTACATTACTTAAAAATTATAAGTTAGATTTTTTTATATTACAATCGTAAAAAGAAAAAAAAAAGAAATAAAAAATTATAACAATAAATTTAAAAAAAAAACCACAAGGAAAAAAAAACTGAATATAAAAAAAAATAATAAAAAGATAAAAAATTCACTTTTTTTTACTTCACTTAACCCTTGAAAAATCAATAAATCAATTGAAATATACATGAACATAACCTAAACAGGAGTTTTTTTAAGTATAAAAAACAAGGATTTAAAACCAATAGACCTATTAATTCTTAAGAAATGAAAAATTACCCACAATCCTCAGTTAAAGCCGAAGTATCACCCAACCAGCACAAATAGCTTCCAAAGGCCTCGCCTCCATAACAGCCAATAAGCATCAGAGCCGTATTTACTAATTTTATTTTTAGGCTTATAGTTACTTCAGACCGCTTAAGGAAGCTTTATGCGGGATATAATGATTTTTTACCTTTAAATTGTTATTATTAATGATACCTGAAAGGTTCAATTTATTATTAATTATTTAAACCAAATATTTTTTGATCAGTATATGGAATTTTTTTGGTCATTTAATATCATATAGTAAAATCGAGCACCGGCGAAGTTCATTATATTCACTTTGACAGACTTATAGTCATCTAAAAAGCTTTTGATTAATTATTAATTATACATTGTGTTTAATAAAAATTTTATTTCATTATTAGATTAGACCAATATCATAAATTCATCTGCAAAAAGCAAACCAGGCTCCTTATAAATGAGACAGTGGACATAAAAAACTTCGGTATCCTTGAAAATATCGTTAAAATAGAATTTTTAGAGCATGTATGAGACTGAGAGGCTTTTATAAACACAAAAAGGTGTTAAATAGGTTTAAATAATCTTATTTAAGCCTAATAGCAATTTTTGGTGATCTTTAAAAAAAAAAATTGCAATAATTAACCTGCCTCCAACCCCAAAGGTCAACGGCTTGCACAGCAGTGCGGTTTGGGTCACTCTTTTATAGGCTTTACTATAGCGTTATAAAACATGTAGACTTTTTTTTACTTTTAATTTTTCTTCTTCAAGAAATTTCAAGTATTCTTGTCGCTTAAGTGGCTCACTCTTGAAAATTTTGAAACCCGGCATGATATAACTAATATTTCGTATTTTTTATTGATTCGTGCCAATTTTGTAGTTATCTTTTTAGAAAATATCTTTAAAATAATTTAAATTTGTAAAACTCGTCTATAATTGTCAGGATCCTTCACATCACACTTTTTAAGGATCGGAGTTACAATATCATTGTCATTATTTTTCATTAATTCCCCAAAATCGTACATTAAATTGATAATTTTGAAAATAATTTTTTCTATTTTCCACTTAGAATTTTTATGAGGCCACCATTTTCGATACCTTACTAGTTATTCCATGAGATTCATAGCCTTATTATTTGGCATATAAGATGTTCCATTACAATATCAATCCATATGATACTATATCGTACTCCAGTACAAAGTCACAGTCGGTGGATATCAGTGATTCCAACTTAGTATTCCTGCGAATATTTCTAGTAGTATCATTGGCGAATTCTCGAAAATTGTCATTTCAAATTTGTAGCTTTTTATTTTTTTTTCAATTATTTTAGTTTTATTTTTATCGCATCCTAGATCGTCCTAAATGCTCCTTAACGCGTTTTAGCGTAAAATTTCGTGTTTTTTCAGTAGTTCTGGGGCTATTAAATATTATTTGACCATATGGTAATTTTTTTTACCTAATTTATTTAGAGAACAGCTTTAATTGAATCATTTTAATTCGATTTGGAGATTAAGTGATATATTTAATCGATTTCACAAAAAATTATCTCATAATTTTTTACATGATTTTTGATTGTAAAAAAAAAAAAAATTTGGTCATAATTTTTCACTTGAACTCGGAAACAGCTGTGTTGGATAAAGTCCACTTTCTTTCTGTTCATAAAGTGTATAAAAGATCTTTTAAATATAATTAAATTCCAATTTTTGATCATCCGGAAAATTAAGCTTATTGTTATTTATTAATTTATTGGTGAAAAATAGAATTATTTTGGCATTATTTTCAATACTCTTTGCTTTAATTTCAATTGAATCAAAATTACACTCAGTCATTATCAACATATTTTTAGATATTTATAGGTTTTTTATTTTGGTGCACTATTTTTTCCTGCCTCGTAGCCAGGTATAATATATATTGCCTATAGTTCGGCTCATAACACCTTTATTGCATTTATGGTTTAAATAATTGCTTTCTTCGCGCCTTTGATGACTAAAAACAAGCATAAATACGATTTTATCTACTCTCTTGGATTAAATACAGAATTTCATAAGAAAAATATTCATTTTATATTTTTTTACATGCCAAAAAATTCATTTGTTGACCTTATACGCCGTATACTGGCACTTTTTATATGTACGTTGGCAATAAGCATTTCAAATACTTTTTCGCTTAGATAACTACCAATAATTATATCAGGTATTAATGTTCGGAAGAATTTAAATTCGCTTATGACCAGTCTAGATTTATTCCTGACAGCCAATAGTAGGCCAGTACCTACTATGGTAATGTCAGTTTTAGCCTCAATACATGTGTACTCAGGCAATTTGTATCTGTGTGCTTTTTTATTATTATTTTTTTTCTGGAGCTCCAGATTATCTGGCTGATCCCAGTTAAGTTAGTGCTCAAATTCCTCCCCGGAATTTTTTAGACCTCTGACAGTAAATTCTATATTCCTTAGCTTATTATTAAGCCCATAATTTGGGGCATCGATTTCAGATCTAAAGTCATATTTTTCAATATTCATCAATACATCATTCATCAAATTTGCAATTTGAGAATTCGCGCTAATGAAATTCTCGAATCGAAATTATATATTTTTTTCTCATCGAATTTTGGCAAAAAAATATTTCTTGATTTTCTTGATTTCATCAGATTATTATTTTTTTTTGTTCACACGACCAAATTTCATGAGATCTTTGGCCGTCGCGTTGTTTAATTTTTTTTCATCTATAAATTTATCACCCCTCACAGAAGAATTATAGTCAATATGACTCTTTGATGTTTAACTTTTGAGATCTTTTTTGTTGAATACGAGTAATCTCTCTATTATTTTTCCTAGAAATATTTTTCCGGTCTTGAGACAATATAAGGTAAATCAACACATTTAATCATATTTGTGATTAAATTTCGATCCAATAATATAATTGGTTATACGCTATCATAATAATTTTTATCATAAGTTCGGGTGAATGCGAAATTTTGGTGTTTATATTCTTTTTACTGTTAAAATTGACTTCATTCTTTATCGATTGACTTTTATTAACACCAATGCAACCAATATGGAAGGAGCAGTACTATCACGTCTTAGTATTCATGCGAAGATGTTTTATTGGGCTTAGTGTTACCAGAAATTAATATTTTTTTAATTATATATTTCTTGTTTCTGTGATATAATGTCTTTCATATGTTTAAAGTTATCAACGTCAATTTTATTATTACTATTATTATTATTATTATTTATGATATCATATAATACTCTATTAGTTTTACAGGGGGTTTTTTTTATCGATATACATTATTTTACTATAATAAATATCTGAGTTCTCTTCGTTTTTATCCTCATTTTTTATGCCAAGGTTAATTAAGGTTTTCTCTTTAGAATATTTTCATTTAATTCGGTTCCAAAATTTTGAATTTTTGGATTTTTGTGAGCAGTTTTTTGGCTGTTCTTTGCCCACATGTACTCAATTATATTCTAAGCGTCTTTAATTGAGGTCATTTTTCCATTAAATTTAAACTTTATCTGATGAATTTCATAATTTTCAGATAATTTTCCTTTTTTTAAGCTCAAAGAACTCCGAATTCCAGTTATCCATCTTTTTAAAATAACCGCAATCTTTCTTGCGGCCCTTTTGAAAATTTTTGATCAAACTATTTTCATGATCTACGAAGCTCGAAAGGACTCTATACATCTTTTTTTTTTTGAACAGAACTTTTATTATATGATTGATATATTCATCTTATTTTTCTTTTTCCCCATGCGTTTTTGTTACATATCGTGCCGCGGAATGGGAGCTTCTGATAAATTAATCTGATCTTAGGTTTAATTCCAGAGTCTCCACAGTTTCGAGTATTAATAATAAATATAATCTAGTTTAACCAATATTTTGGTATAATTCTATTATCTGGGTTTCAAATAACGGCTCTTTTGACATGAAAATTTAAGAATAACTATCTTCATCGGTAATGGAGTAAGTATTTTGATCCTTTGGTCGTCCTTCCTCATGTAATTGATCTCAGAGGTGGTACTGGAGATATACTCATTACCAGCCTCATGATTTCCTCGAAATTGGCCCCTGGCAAATCCAATCTTCTGTCGGAGCCTTCAATACAAAAATTTTTTAAACACCGCTGGACTTCTTCATAGAACATGTGTTTTACTGAAATCTCTGAATAGAGACCCATACCTATTAAGCTTTCGATTATCAATTTTTTTCTGTGTTTCATTTTTTATGCTTTTTTTTGGTGTTATGAATTTTTGTCCGATTTGGGGTTTCAACCGAATATCGACCCTGAGGCCCAGGAAAGTTTACCACAACTTGGTTTTGAAGACCTGTGGTAGAATTTCTTTCAGCCTTCAGTTTACAAGCCTTAGACCATAATGGCTAGGTATGTTTAAAGGATCTTGGCTCCTCCATGGTTGGTAATTTAAAAAATAAATCAAAAGGGCTTCAAGTATTTACTTAATTTTTTTTTTTTTGGTTTTGGGATCGAGAATATGAATTGAGATCACAATTTTTTTTTTGGCTCTTTCTTCTTATAAGTGCATTTAGTGATCAAAAAAAACTAATAACAGACAGCCTGTAAACAATATACAGCTCTCAGTGCTATCTGGGCAGCTTTTAGCAGCTGGATTAGTGTCGATAATATGAAAAAATGGTAATAGAAATAAACTTTTTTTTTGAGAATGGAACTCTGCACTTTTATTGGATATTTCAACTAAAAAAAATCTAAAGGAGAGAGAGAGGACGATTTTTTCAATTGCCTCTTTAATTGGTTGCTGATGCCACTTATGTTCAAAATAAATTACACAATAATTGTAATGCTATATAACTATTCGTTTGTTTAAATTTTTAATAAAAAAAATTGAGCCAATTTTTGACTCTATGGATGTTTGTAGCCTCCGTTGCAAGTTCCATTTTTTGTATATTTGCCCCTGAAAGGCTTAAGAAAAATACAACGAAAATAAAAAAGTCTAAGGTGATCATTTTAGGATAAGAAGTTTATACCTCGAAAATTATACAGAGAAAACTAGCAATTAGGGACAAAAAAAAAGTGAGAATTCTAGGCCTCGATCTCCTCTAAGATTCGCTTAGCTTTCGGTTTCAAATCTATATTTATGAGATCAATGAAACCATGCTCTTCACTGATCATATAGGTCGCCGCAAGATAAAAAGCAATAATTGAAGTGATAAAGCCGAAAGAACCACCAGCCTTCAAAAACTTATCGTGATCACGCCATGAGCCTATACAGAGCAGCAAAAAGGTGAGCCACAAGCAAGTGAACATGAATGCTACGCCTAGATGTTGTCTATAGGAAGCAACCATAACAATGAAAATGAAAACCGTCCAGGCAAGCATAAAGATTCCTGTTGAATGACGCTGAGTCACATTCCCATTTGTGTCCCAACCGCCAGAAACACCAAACCAAGGGATCATGATGGCACCATAGGACATCCAGAATGCACCAAAAGAGCAGAATGAAGTGGCTTCGAAGGGAGTACCATCAACGAAATTAATCAAACCTGCAATAAACTGGGTCATACCACCATAAAATATACACAAACCAACAACGATTCCGTTGGGTGAATTATCCGGGATTCCAATCCCCGCAGTGTGCATGCACAATACCATTGTGGTAACGGCAAAAGCACAAAGACCCAAAGGTTTTGGGTTAGCTAACTTAATTCCCATATTAGAATAAAAACCGCGTTCGGGGAGTAATAAAACCTATTAAATATATAAACTAACAAATTCTCAATAGTACTGCTATAGATTTTTAGCCATCACTTTATAAATATTTTATTATTAGCAGGAATCAAGCACTTTATATGAAATCAAAAAACTGCCCGATCCTTAGGAGGTGTCAGGACTATTTGTATACTACCAATTCACATAATGGTAATTTCGTATACTTTTTTACCAATAAATAGATAGAATTAAGATTTGAATTTTTTGTTGCATAATTTTAAAAAATACACAAATTTCATTTGAAAATACAAACTAAATCATGTAAAATTATAGGTAGAAAAATTAGACGAAATGTCAGTATGCAAATATTCATGGCACCTCCTTAGGAACACTAATAACACCCGAGTTTATCCCATCTATATCTCAGTAAAAATAACCCCATCGTCTTTTAAGCTAAATCAAATTAACCTAACTTTTCGCAAAAAACCAAACCTTGCCAAAAAGATTTCCTGAACTGAATTTATCATCGAATTTGTGCTTTTAACACATGCCTAGTATTATTTTCTCTTCACAAAAAAACCTCTTCCCATTTCTGCGAAAAATAGCTCAAGGTTATGTTTCTGATTGGAATAATTGTTGCTTGCCGGAAATTTTATATCTAAACAAATTTGCTGAGTTTCAAACTTAGCCGTTTCAGTGCTAAACTGATGGCGAGTTTCTATTTGCCTAGCATATTAGACCTACGGGATGAAAAGGTGAAAAATAACCAATTAAAATGCCTACTTGAGAAAATGGCATCTTGAAATAAAAGATTGCCTCATGCTTTTCAGGGTCCGAGTGTGCAGCGCCCAAAAAATACGTATATTTTTTTTATTCGCTTTACATAACAACAGATCTATCGAAAAAAATATGATTATTAATCAAAATGAAAGATTTTTTTGTAGCCTTTAATAGTTTAACTCTTTCGTCGTCGGTTGGCCATTTCGTGCCATTTTCATGGCCAATTTTTATGCTGCTTTTATTCCCGGTTAGATAAATTGACGTACTATTGGTTAAATATTTGAAACTGGCATCTGGATTTGTATAAATTTAGCAAATCGGAGTACTTAACACACATGTCGACGAAAGAGTTAAATTTGAATTTTACTAAATCACAACTTTAACCCCAATCGTTTACTATGAGGATTACCATTATTTATTATTAGCTTAGAAACAAGATTAATTTTCAGCTTAAAGAGCGAATTATGCTAACCATATCCCAACCTCCCAGAAAATGAGAGTTGATAACAAGTTTATATCAAAGTAATTTTATATTGAATTAATTGAGTAATAGCAAAAAAAAATAAATGATCTTGAAACCTGCCAATAATTTTACAAAATCATTCATGTGGTTCATTTTTACATAAATAATAAATCAATAAATTAAAAGTTGGTTTTTTAAATCACGGAATTTTAATTCTAGTTTTATTTTAAAATTGATAAAAGCAAATAAACAAAGGTTCATATGTAAATACACCGAGGAATTTACCGATCAGGAATGGGAGCTTTAACCTGTTTCTAAAGAATTGAAACATGAACTGTAATCCAATATTCCATTTTTATGACCATTTTAGGTTCGTAAATCATTTCCAAATTCCATTTGTTATAAATGCCTATTTCCATTTGCAAATTAGAGAAGTTTAGCCAATAATTAGAGTTAATTGAAGTATAAGTATTTGTGTTTATTAACTCTTTAGACTCCAAGTGTGCTAAGTACTCCGATTTGCTAAATTTATACAAATCTGTTTGCCAATTCCAAATATTTAACAAATAGAATGTTAGTTTTATAACTAGAGATCAAGTTAGAACCAATTTCGGATATAAAAATTTCCCATCAGCGACGAGAAAGTTAATGGATGCATTCTATTTTTGTTCCCACTGTCCTAATAGTTTATCCATTTAAAGGTCCCAATATTTTTGCATCACCAAAATGCAGTAAGTTTCCTTTCTTTATTAAAACCTGGAGCACTATGTTCTATAAGATTTCTGATTTGACATTTTCTAAAGTTTATCAATTCGAATCGATGACGTGACTATTTGCCTATTTGCATTTATCCTACTTTCTGGCCACTTATTATAATACGTTAACTAATAAAGTTAATTTATGTAATTTAAGAGAATGAACTATTTCATTCGCAAAAAATCCAAATTATGATGACAAATTTGTTGAAACGGTAGGCGAAGTGTGCACTAGGTCAATAACTCTGACACCATTAAAGTCAGATAGCAAACTAAGCGAAAATACGTTTATATTGAGTAGTGAATAATGTAAATAATGATTATAAATGATAACTGTGTTTGCTCTGTAGACTGTTAAAAAATAAATAATGAGATATGAAAAATGCATATATCGGATCAATTCGGGTTTTAGTTTATATTTAAATGAATGAAAAGGCCTATTTTTGTACCTCTAAAATTGAAAGATTCGATTTTAGATTCACATGAATGGATTTGACACAAGGAAATGATATCTTATATCCCTAATTGAGCTATTTTTAAATATATATCTAACTGATATTAGATTATCATAATCAGGAATTTCAGCTCAGCAATATAAAAACCAGAACTGATCCAACCCAAGAAATAATTAACGAAAACGCTCGGATTTTAATAATCCTTTTTAATTGGATTTAATATAAGTGATAAAATATGATGTGTAGGTTTAAAAAAAATAAGATCAGAAAGAAAATTACTTCATCTTTTTTCGAACGAATAATCCAAATTATCAGCAATTTTTAATTTTAATTAATTTTACAAATCTAAGCACATACTAGCATTTTTTTAGAAAATGCTGATCAACAGATAGAGAATGGAAATATGACACAAAGGGCTTACATGGGTTTTCAGGATTTAAATGAATAACCTTTAAGGAATAGAGGGAATGTTTGTCATCTTAATTTGGTTCCTAACAGGGATGATTCAATATTCTTCATTTTAGATTCTTTGAATTACAAATCTAAGCCAAAAAAGAGAGTATTTAATACAAAAAATACCAGTATTAATTCAAAACTCAATTTATGGCAGTGAAAAAATAACTATTCAAATAAAAAGATGTATTTTTATAATAAAATGAATAACCAGGCTGAATGGTAAGATTAATTTTTAATTTTTATTAGTGTTACCTTAATAAAATATGAAATAAAGTCTGAATATTTTAGCCTGTTTTAATTACGGTTTGTTATTTTCATATCTCCTTAAAATTCTACCCATCAACACAAAATTACAAAAAGTAATTTGAAATTACATATTAATCTCCGAAATGTACATTTCGTTTCATTTACGATATCCAAAAAACGCCTTTTGTCGGTATCAGGACATTTGATCTAATTTTTATACCCAATTTACATTTTGTCCATGCTCCATTTGATCCAAAATTGATAAGCAACTACACCTTTTCGGTACCAAATTCGAAAAAAGTAACACCAATTACAAAAAAATTAAAAATGGATTCGAAAAAAGTCCAACAAATTACAAAAAAAGTAAAAATGAATTCGAAAAAAGTAAATCCAATTTGAGAATAGCATCCTAAATTATTTTTTGCTGAAATTTAATAGTTTAAGAAGTTTATCCATCCAAGCATCTTTTCAAAAACATTCAAGTAATAGTTTTCATTTAGCTTTATTATAATTTTAATCTTTATGTTTGGATAATACAGAACACTATGCAAATAAATGGTGTAAAATCTAGGCTTCAATTTAAATTCCCAAACCTTTTATTATCAATACATTTCAACTTTGCCATTGCTATTTGGATAAAGTTAAAAAGAGTTATGCCCATGAAGGCACAAATAGTGCTATCCGACTAGTAAAATTTAAATAAAATACTCTTAAAGAGGTCAAAATCGATGCCAAATCTTCATTTAAAGGGCTTTAATATGAAATATTATTTTTAGTGAATCTGCACCTTAATAGGACCAAATTCGAAAAAAATCCGAATAATTACAAAATAAGTAAAAATGAATTAGAAAAAAGTCCAATGAAATACAAATAAAGTAAAAATGGATCCGAAAAAAGTAAGTCCAATTTAGTAAGAGTTGATTTTGTTTGTGTTTTTTTTGGGAATTTGCTTCAAAAAATCTATCTTTAACACCATTATTTGATATAAATTAGATATTAGAAACTTGGTTTT
>LSSL01000062.1:0-10806 GCA_001953115.1 Smittium mucronatum | reverse complement strand
ACAGCTGAGACATAGTCTAGTGCACAAGCCCAGCGTTCGACAGTCAGACGGATCTCAGCGTCTAACAGCTATTTGTAGGAAAGCCATGTCGATCAAACCCACGTTTGGGTAGGAGCCTAATTTTATTAATCCTGTTAGAAGTAGGCTCTGACTAGGAGCTCAGTAGATTCAATGAACTATTGTTCGTTGACAAAGAGCTTAATTCTTGACTGCACGTAACCCCAGCCACCCAACCTACTTGAAACAATCTCAGGGGGGGGGGGTCTTTCGGTTGGTAGATTGAACCTTTTTCCCGTAGATACGCTGCAGATAGTCCGACAGAGGAGATTATTGTAGTTAGGATAATAGTCTTTTCTATACGTCTTTTTCTTTTTTTCAAATTTTTTTAGTATAGTTTTTAATGACGTTATCTTACAATAAAATTCCGTGATAAAAAAAAAAAACAACTAATGATAACATTGAACAAAAAGCGAAAGATATTTTTTGTATCATCTATCTTGAAATGGTTAAATGCTAAGCTATCAAGATAATAACCCTTTCGAGGTCCAAATTTGTGCTCCGCTCCTATTTGCATATTTTAGCTATTTCAATTGACATTAATTATATATTTATCAAATAATGCCAAATATTATAAATACAATAATACATTGAACAAAAAATGATAAATATTTTTGAATCATCGACCCTGAAAGTTTTAATCTTTATTACCGAGTTTGAAAGTTTCATTATTGAAAAAGGTGTCAAGACTTATTGGCATACTACCGATTGACAGACTGGACATTTCGCAAACTTTTTGACCAATAAATAGAAAGAATTTAGATTCAACTATTTTCATGCTAATTTTAAAAAATACATAAAGTTCATTTGTCAACACATTCTTAATTATGTAAAATGGTAGGTGGAAAAAGTATTCAAAATGGTACTATACAAACTGCAATGGAACCTTGAAAACACCGAAATTTATAATATTGTTTAATAGATTAGACCAATTGTAATTTAAATTCAATGAGTGTTGACTTTTAAAGCAGCTGTTCGTTTTTTGTGTCATAGACATTTAGCTAAAGGTTGATGCTTAAGAAAAAAAGCATAATCTATTGGACAGCTACATTTTTATGGAAACGCAAAAAGGTGGTATAGCAATCAAGCACTAAGTTGGCCATTTCAATTGATTGTAAATTGGATTATTTCCAATTTTAAAATTTGACTTTCTTAATTCAATTTCTTATAATCTACCTCATATATAAAATGTTGGATAACAGTCTTGCCGATGTATTATTAATGCTCAGATCTAGGTAAATTTGATTTTAATTTTATGTTTATACTTCCATTCATCTTGTCTCATTTTTACGTTATTAAAAACTGAAAATAGAGATGATGAGAAAAGGTTACACGCTAAATCTCTATTAAAAAAACAAGTAAATACAATTTCTTCTATATTTTCGTATCAATTTTTATGATTAATATATACAATACATTAATTTAATCAATTCAGATTGAAGATTCCCTTCATGGAACTTCAGATCGGGACGAACAGGCACTAGTTAATGAGCTGTCTAGACAAGTGATAAAACTAAACCAAAGTTCAGATCCTTTAGCAGAATTGGCTGCGGTTCCTATATTGTGTACAGTTTTTATATTCCCTGATTAGTTTTTGTTCATTTCGTGAGTTATTCCATGCAATTTTCTATTTATCGATATAGCCCTTCTTGTTAGTCTCCCAAGTCTAGAGCAAAATCAGATCTCAAGAATATCGAATCAGATCCATTTATTTTTAGATTCAGTCAACACTTCTTTAACAAAAGAAGCCGTTGAAGTTCTAGGTATTTTTCTTATCATGTCTATTCTAATGTTTACGTTGCATAATTCAAATTTTTAATTTAATTATATCTCTTAAGAGGAACTAATCCAAAAGCGTGGAGCCCTTGCTGCTGGTATAGTCAATTCAGAAGTATCTAGGGCTATGGAATGGTTAACTGGTATTATATATTAAATAATATTATGAAAATATTTTACTTATTCCAATTTCTTTCTATTTTTTAATTTTTTTTTAGCAAACGATCGCAGTGATTCTCACAGAATTACAGCATTAATGGTTTTGGGGGCCTGTTGCAGGGCTGCCCCAACAATAATGACTGATTATTTGAATAAGATTCTTGAGGTTATTAGAGATCCGATTCGAGACTCCAAGGTGATTCCTAATATTTATATTAAAATAATTCAGATTTAAATTTAATCATATTTTATTAAAATTAGCCTCAAATTCGTTATGAAGCCGTAAATACGCTAACTGAATGTCTAAAATTAATATGTTCCCGCGATTTAAAAACTCGCAATCAAATGTATCAGCAAATATATGATGGAGTTATTCGAGACTTGAGATTGGGGACTATTGAAGCATATCACGGCGTTCTTCTGGTATGTAGACAACTTTTTTACCATGGTGGTATGTTTATGCAAGGTCATTTTTCTGAAGTTTCTGAATTTACACTCAGACTTTGTGATCACCCTGCATTCATACTCAGAAAACAATCTATGATATTACTTCCAATACTGGCTGAATATAGTCCTTCTGACATGACATCCAGTTTAAATGAAAAAGATTCTTTCATGCATAGAGCTATGGATTTTTTGATTCCTTATACCAGAAGGATAAAGGAGCAACAGGTTGCTTTCGAGTCGATAGGAAAAATGTCTCTAGCCACTAAAGAGCTATTTTCCCCATATTTGACAGCATCTTTCGAGGTTATTCGCGACTATCTCATATTTTCACACAATTCAGCTAGAGAAAAAAAATTAGATTCAGTTTTTAGCTGTATTAGCGATATTGCAATTTCATTAGGACCTGCTATAACAAGGAATATTCAAGATCTGCTTGATATAATTCTTATCATGGGATTAGTTCCTCCGCTATGCAAATCCTTTAAAATTTTAAAAAAAGAAGTCCCTCAACTGTCCAATATAATACAAGGTCAGTATTTAATTCACACTATATTATCAATTTTTCTTACATTTTTTAATTAAAATCCATTATAGAACGTCTTTTGGACATGATATCGAAAGTTTTGGTTGGAAAACCATTTTATTCAGAATTCTCGAATGCTATATCATTATATAAGAACTCCAGCTCAATTCCTGCTTCACATTCTGACAGTATCGGTAAAAATAATGGTTTTGAGCAATCTCAAATTTCTTTTAACAATACAGCATTAGGAGAACCCAGTAAAGATATTGATGAAGTTCTGTTGGCACTAGAAACGCTTGGTTCATTTGGATTTGAAGAGAAAAATCTTTCAGAATTTGTTCGAAATGATGTTTTGATTTACATAAGCAGCGAAGAGATCTCTGTTCGTAGGGAAGCCATAATCGCAGTTTCCGAAATAATTTCACATAACCCATACTACTGGCAACAATCTGGACCTAGTGTAGAGGTTTCTAATGATATAATACAGCACATGATAGCAGTTTCCATTACAGACGATGATCCTAAGATTCGTCTTTTAGCAGTTTCCCTATTTTCAGTATGCGACAAATTCGACTTTCACCTAGGTAAAGCAGAAAATATTGGCAGCCTGTTAATGATGCTGAATGACGAAAGCTTTGAGATATGTCAAATCATGGTCTCTGTAATCTGCAGACTAACTCAAACCAATCCTGCCCATGTAATACCTTCTCTTAGAAGACTGATAGTCCAACTTTTGACTCAATTGGAATTTTCAAATAGCAGGTAATAATTTATCATTATTCTTTCATTTGAAGTTCATCTAGATTTTAAATTTCTATGTTCTTAACACTACTTGGCTTATATTTTTTTTCGTACCCCTCACACATTCTAGTCAGGAAAAGGAGTGCTGTATTAAACTTTTGATGGCCGCCGTTGAATCTTCAGAACAATGGATAAAACCTTATGTTGTTGAAATACTTAATTCCATAATTCCAAAAATATCTGGTGCTAAACCAAGACTAGCTAGCAGATATTTAGATATAATCAGTTCCCTGGCTATTGTGGGAAGAGAGGATTTGATACCTTATACTGAAGAGATAATTGAGATTGTTATCGAAGCTCTATCTGACCAATCTAGTATGATCAAGCGTCTAGCTGGTATGAAGACCTTGAGTAATTGTGCTCGTTACTGTGGAATGGTATCCAAGCCATTTATCGACCATCCAAAATTATTAGACACATTGATAAATATGTTTAAAAACGAGGAAAATGATGCTGTTAGGAGTCAAATTATAATCGTTATAGGGAATATCGGAGCTGTAGATCCATATGAATATCAAAATCGCCTAAATGAATTCAACTCAAGTCATTCAAATTCTTTGTTGGAAGATTCATCTAATTCAAGCGTTTGTGAGTCACCCTCCTCCTCAGCTTTAAAAGAAAAAGGGTTTGAAAATAATCACAAAAAATCTACTGAGTTTATTAAGAATAGCCGTTTGAATTCCAATAAAACTCTTTCCACAGGAGGCTTGCAAGTTAAAAAAGAGTTTTCCGTTGCTAAAATACAAAAGCAGGTTTCTGAAATCCCATTGGATTCTCTGGGATCTTCTTTTACTACTGATGACTATCACATCAAGATGGCAATCTACTCCCTCTTAAGAATCCTAACTGATAGCAAATTGATTGAACTACACACTGATGCCAGTCAGGCCATTCTAATGGTTTTTTCTTCATTGGGCTTCTCATGTGCTAAATACTTGAAAGATGTTGTCCCTTCTTTAATGTATGCTATGAAAGTGGGTGGATTTTCGCAAAGAGAGTTCTATTTGGAACAGCTTGGTAGACTTGTTTCCATTGAAAAACAACTTATAAGACCATATCTCGGAGAGGTATTTCACCTTTTTAAAAGTGACTTAGGTTCATCTCCAAATCAACAATCGGCAGCTATTGCTTTAATTGAGGTCGTTTCTGAGGCCCTAGTTGGCGATTTTGGTCCACATTTATCTACAGTTCTACCTTTTTTGCTTGAAGTCATCGAAAAAGATCAATCTGAAACTCGCGGTCCTACTTCAAGAGTTCTCCACGCTTTGAGGATTATTAGCTCAAATCTTGATCCCTATTTACTTCTAACTATTCCAAGAATTGTTGGCTTATTGGATTTTAGAAAGCAAACAGTAGCAGTAATTGATTCAGCCATTAAAACCATTTCATCTATCGTGCTTTCAGTAAATTGTAGAACTTTTGCCTCTTGCATTGTACTATCATTAATTCGTCTTTACAAAAATTCGCCTACATCTTCTTTACAGAACCAGATAATGGATCTTTTTTGCGTTCTTATGCAACAACTCACTGACGACTTTGTTTTATTCATGCCCGCCATACACAACGCTGTTCAAACATGCGGCACTGAAAAACAACACGTTGAGTATGAAAGATGTTCTAGGAATTTATTTTCTAACAGGTTAACCCCTTCTGAGCCTAAGATCCTTCATCCCACTTTACAAATCGAAGCTCCAGAAAATAAAGGAAACCTTCTTCGTGATGCCAATCGTAGACTCAAGCCTAACACAACTTTGTTAAGACGAGCTTGGGCTATCTCAAGGAGAGTAACTAAGGAAGATTGGATTGATTGGATTAAACAGTTAAGCATAGAACTCCTTAAAGAAGCAGCATCTCCAGCTCTTAGGGCATGCGCTTTGCTTGCTTCCAGATACCCTCAATTAGGTGAAGATCTATTTAATTCCGCATTTGTATCTTGCTTTTCGGAGATTCCAGAATCGGAGCAAAACGAATTGGTTCGGTCCATTGATATTGCAGCAGGTAGCCCACAGATGCCTCCAGAAATATTACAGGCTATTTTGAATTTAGCAGAGTATATGGAGCGTGACGAAAAGCCTATACCAGTATCAATAGAAAAGTTAGGAGACTATGCTTTGAGTTGCCATGCTTTAGCCAAAGCTTTACATTACAAAGAAATTGAATATTCTATGACTGAAAGCGAAACTGTAATACAGGATTTAATAAGCTTGAACCAGCAACTGGATCAACCTGATGCTGCAATAGGTTCACTGGCTTATGTTCGCACAAAGAGTTCTATGCTGAGTGATAGGGCTGAATGGTATCGCTTTTTTTTACAATATTTTTTATATATCTTTCACTATTCATATTTAACGATTGAATATTAAATAGGCATATTCGTCTCGAGCAATGGGATGAGGCTTTATCTGTGTATAAATCTATGTTAAACGAATCACTAGAACCTTCTCATGACCTCGAACCTTCATCGCCTATTTCTTTAACCCAAATAATACAGGACTATTCTGATGGACCTGCAAATCATATTGTAACTTCTAATACTAACTCTGGTCTGTTTAATGGGATTCCCAATCCGAATAATCCAAACGGGCTCAGCATATTATTAGGAGAAATGCGATGCTATTATCATTTATCTAACTGGGATTCTTTACTACCCCTTTTGAGCGAGATATGGAATTTCAGTGAAGATGTTAAACCTAAAGTGGCATCCATCGGTGTAAATATGGCATGGGCATTAGGTGATATGGAAATGCTCGATAAATATCTCAAGTATCTACCTAATGATGATCAGATGTCCCCCTTTTATAAAGCATTAGTAGCTGTTAATCAGAACAATTTTGAGGAGGCTCGGAAGCAAATATTTATTTCCCGAGCAAACATTGACAAAGAAATGTCTGCTCAACTTTCTGAATCATTTCAGCGTGGATACAGTCTTGCCATATATTGCCAAATGCTTTCCGAGCTGGAGGAGGTTATTCTATACAAGTCTTTAGGTGATGGCCACGTTCAAAAAAGGATGATTGTAAAAACATGGGAAAAAAGGTAGATTTTATACACATTTTAATTCCTATCCGCTCTAAATGCTTCTAAAATTTTTTTTATTGATTTTTCTAGGTTAGAAGGATCCCAAAAAGATGTCGGAAATTGGCAGAAATTCTTGCAAATACGATCCCTAGTGTTGCCCAGAACCAAGATTCTGGACGTTTGGGTGGAATTTATGCAAATGTGTCTAAATTCCGGAAAGGCTTCTTTATGCGATCAAACCATTAGGTTAATTGTGTCAGATGAATTACATCAACGCCAATTATTTATGAATGAAAAAAATTACATCAGTTCATCAGGAAAACATTGGTTACACGACTCTGAAGTATTAACATGGAAAAATCCGAATGTTCCAAATGTTGATGAAACTCGTATAAAATTTAACTCCAGTTCTTTAAGTCTTGGGCAGTATCATTCTGAAAACATGGACAGCAACTCCCAACTTTGTAGCCTGAAACCAAGTATAAGCGGTCTTTCATCTGAAGGATCATTGTACATTGAAAAATCCGTCGAGTCTTCTATATTCCCTCAACTCATGCTTACATTCTATAAATATAAATGGGAAAACAATGAGAAAACCTACGCAATTGATCGAATAAGTGATTTGAGCGTGAATTTATCACGAAGTGTAGGTTTCGACTTCAATAATTTGATTCTTGGAACCAGCTCTTCCAAGGATGTTCAAAAAAGAATGCACTTGTCTGAAGATTCTGGAGGTGTTGACGATACTTATAACCGCTCAATAAAACTCTTATCAGAAGTTTACTACACAGAGGCCAAATGGACCATGTCGCTATTGAAGCTCGAAGTAGAATCCCATGATAAAAATGAAGGAATTTCCAGTATTCCCAACTCTACAATATCTAGAATACTGAATTTATACCAGGCTTCTACTATACTTGATAGAAAATCTTATATATCTTGGCATTCACTAGCTTTGAGGCATTATGAAATGACTCAGTCCTTTGAGCGCCAAAATCATGACATTTCTCCTGAAATAGTCGATAATCACATCATACCGTCTATATATGGGTTTTTCAAAGCTATTCAGTTGTCTAATACAGATACCACTCTGCAAGATACTCTTAGACTTCTAACGGTTTGGTTCAATTATGGCCATATAGGCTCAGTAGCCCAAGCTATCTCATCCCGCTTCAATGACGTAAAAATTACAACCTGGATTCAAGTGATGCCTCAAATACTTGCCAGAATCCATACACCTCATGAAAATGTTAGAAGGCTCATTGTTCAACTTTTAGTTGATGTTGGTAAATCCCATCCCCAAGCAATTTTATTTTCTTTAACTGTTGCATCTAAATCTACATTGGCGCAAAGGCAAAAGACAGCAGATAGTATTCTTGAAAAATTAAGAGACTTTTCCCCGACTTTAATAGAACAGACAGAATTGGTAAGTACAGAATTGGTTCGTGTTGCAATTCTATGGGCTGAAATGTGGAATGAAGCTTTGGAGGATGCATCCAGACTTTATTTTTCAAAGGGAGATTCTAAAGGCATGCTGGCAAAGTTAATGCCGTTACATGCGTTAATACGTAAAGGTCCGGAGACCTTACGTGAGGTCCATTTTGTCCAAGCATTTGGCCGCGAATTGAACGAAGCCGAAGAATGGTGCAATAGATTTTCTGAGACTCTCGATACCAATCCAAACACAAACTACTTAAGACATGCTTGGGATGTATATTATTCAGTTTTTAGACGCATTGAACGTTCGTTAAAACAGATGACGACACTAAACTTGAATACTGTATCCCCTAAACTTTTAGCATGCAACAATCTTCAATTAGCTGTTCCAGGAACGTACTCCCCTAACAATAATTTAGTGTGTATACAAAGCTTCAATCCTCAGCTTTACATTTACTCATCTAAACAACGCCCGCGTAGAATTTTAATTAATGGGGATGATGGAAATGTCTATACTTTTTTGCTGAAAGGTCATGAAGATCTGAGACAAGATGAAAGAGTGATGCAACTTTTCGACCTTATAAATAACCTACTCAATCGAGACCCTGATACCTCTCGGCGTCATTTAAAGATAGAAAGGTTCCCTGTTATACCTCTTTCTCCAGATTCTGGCTTGATAGGATTTTACCCTAATTGTGACACTCTACATTCTCTTATCAAGAGCTATCGTGAAACCAGAAATACAGCTATCAATGCTGAACATAGACATATGCTTCAATTTGCTCCTGATTATGATAACTGCACAATTCTGGAAAAGGTTGAGGCCTTTGAATACAGCATGGAAAGGGCTAAGGGTGATGATTTACAAAAAATACTATGGTACAAAAGCTACAATGCTGAGGAATGGCTGGATAGGAGAACTAATTATACTCGCTCTTTGGCCGTAATGTCTATCGCAGGTTATATTTTGGGCTTAGGAGACCGACATCCATCCAATCTAATGATCCATAGTTATTCTGGTAAAGTAGTTCACATTGATTTTGGTGATTGTTTTGAAGTTGCTATTACTCGAGAAAAATTCCCGGAAACTGTTCCTTTCAGATTAACTCGTATGTTAGTTAATGCCATGGAGTTGAATGGGATTCAGGGATCATTTAAAATAACTTCACAGCATACCATGAGGGTGCTAAGGTCTAACAAAGATAGTTTAATGGCAGTTCTAGAGGCATTCGTCTATGACCCACTTGTAAGTTGGCACTATCTAAAAGATAAGGATGAGGTATCTGACGTTCCGGATGAAAATAGATTTGAAGGATTCGATGAGACCATAGTACCATTTTTTAATCACAACATGAATAAGTCTGGTGCCCCTAATGAAGATGGTGTTCAAGAGCAGTGGCAGATGGCTAATCCTAAGGCTATAGCAATTACCAAGAGAATATTGAACAAATTAACTGGCAGGGACTTCAATTCTGCAGTTTCATTGGATGTAACTGGTCAAGTTGAAAACTTGATAAAACAAGCTACACTCATAGAAAACCTATGTCAATGCTATGTTGGATGGTGTGCATTTTGGTAGGATACGATGAATATTATTTTTTTGTGATTCTTAATATTAAAGTTCGTTATATAAAACATGTGGTTTATTATTTTATTAAAATTTGAAAATAAAATCAATGTAAGGCCCTTCTCTTATTTTTTTTTTAAAAACGGAACTTTTATTATCCAACTTGACTTTTAAAAATAACAGTTAACAGTTAAGCTTTAAACCTCAAAAGTGGACACTTGGTACTAATATACGGGACCAGGTGTACTAAATAACAAAAAACGGCTCTCTTTCGGTTTCCGTTTGGTAAAAATCACGGCTCAAATCGATCGATTTTAAGCTATAAAACGAGAGCCAATAAAATCCAAGTAAGAAAGTTTTAAAGATTATCAGTTTTGTCACAAGCGACAATTTTTTTACACCACGAAGACGTGCTCCTGCAACTTTGCGTATTAATCAAAAAACATCTGTACTGTTATTATAAACTTTTCGACAAAGTTTGGGAGAGTTTGGACAAAGCCTTCATCTAAAAATTTCAGAGTTTGCAAGTTTTTCAAAAAACTTGGTAAAATTTCAGTTTTTAAGCCTATAAAAAACTTAGCGAAAAAAAGTGCTATTTTTAGTGTGTGAAAAATGGGATAACGTCCGCATTAATACAATTGAGAAATTTTTTGCTCAAAATAATAATTTTAACGAAAGTGTTAGTGTTTCTTCTCCCGATCCAGCTCAGTTGGAGCAGGTCGGAAAACTCCTTGGGGGGGAGTCTAAAAAATCTTTTTGTCAGCTCCGCGCTGACGCCGCCAACCAAATAATCGAACTGGGAACAGCGAAATTTTTGGATGGCATTCGTGTTGCCCGTCTATTAATACTGGAAAGTATTGGTAGATCACCAGCCCCCTTGAACCAATGCCCAGTGGGTACGGAGCTGCTAGAGCATCGGAGCGGAGTTGGGTAGGAAATTTTTTCGAAAATTTTCAACTTTTTTTTAAATTTTTTAATAGTGTTGTATTTCATTTTTATTAAGTTTAAAAATAAATTCTGC
>LSSL01000060.1:0-10219 GCA_001953115.1 Smittium mucronatum | reverse complement strand
ATTATAATAACATAGTTAGATATATGTGTGAGTATCTTAATTACAAATTCTTGGCTACATGAGTTCATATATTTTTAATCAAAAAAATTTATATATATATTTGAATACACGAGATCTTATATATTTTTTGTGGGGATAAAATCTAAAGAAATTTCCATCTTATGATGAAGTATTACATTATCGAAACAGAAACTGATCGCATTAATTAAAAACGAGTTTATAAAATAGAATCGGGAAATAATCAATAATAAACAAAAATGTTAAAAACTGGTATGAGTTATAATAAAAATAATTGAAAAAAAATTAAAATTCGATTTTGAATAAATTCTTGTATTTAATTTTGAAAAACTAAATATTAACTTTGTTAAGCCCTCTGATATTCTTTTAATATCCAAATAAAAAATAAATAAAACTTTTATGTTATGGGGAAGATCGCTTTAAAATTCGATGTAAGTTTTATTAAATAAAGTTTGCTTGAATTTTCAACATTTATTTAATCTAAAATTTAAAAAAATGATAAATAGAATTATTTCAACATTAAAAAAAAAGGTAGAGGGGCTAGACTTTCTGAAACTAAAAGAATGCAAATAATAATTATTGTGAAATCTAACCCTAAACTTTCAAAAAGGTATCTGGTAGAGAATTCTGAACATCCACAAGTTATGTGAGAAAAATAGTTATATTTCTGATAAAATATTGGAAAGATAAAAAAAATGAGTTTGAAGAGAAAGATAATAGCTTAAGGTTTTCTGTGCCGAAATGGCCGGAAATAGAAAAAATTATTCTTAAATGGATTTAGTTTGGTAGAATGGCCAAACTCGTTTTTCCCTCATCTATAGTAATACAAAAATTACATCAAATATCTAGATAATTAGATATTGCCTATTTCAATTCATCTAATGTGTGCTATTATAGGTTTTGCAAAAGGTGTTATATTAAAAGTATATCTTTGTTTGGAGAAGAAGGTGAAATAAACAAAAATTATTCTGAAATTCTGGCTAAACTTGAAAAAAGCCCGTCTATCATTGTTGAATATAACCCAGAAAATGTTTTTGACATGGATGTAACAGGACTTTTTTTTAGCTTAATCCCAATATATACTGTTTTGCACCCTTCAGAGGATATTAAAACTGTACGAGGAAACAAAAAAATGAAAGAAAGAAAGATTAACTTTAGTGCTTTGTAGTAATACCACTAAAACAATAAAAATACCTATATCTATGATCGGGAGAAATAAAAATCCGGCATGCATCAGGGGAAAAAATTCCACATTCCCTGTTTTAAACAGGAAAATGCTTGGATGTATAACATTATATTTAAAGAATGGTTTTCAAATATATTTAAAGCTTTTGTGAAAATATTTACCGAAAAAAAAGTCCTATTTTTACTTGATAACGCTCCAGGTCATGCCTCAGCCTTTGAATATAATGGAATTAGAGTCATTTTTTCCCCCAAATGTCACCTCGTGGAAGCAGCCCATGGATATGGGCATCATAGGAGCCTTTAAAAAAAGGAATAAATCTTTATTGATTAAAAAAATTATAGAGTTTTATTATTTTCCTAAAGAAAAAAAAGATACCTTTCAAGAAGAATTAAAAAAAATGACTAGGGGAGCGGCTGAAGTCTTATTTGGTAACCCAGCTCACGTATTGGATGCTCCGGAAATATCACTGCAGTTCTGGAACAATATTACAGTTAAAACAAAACACAACTGTTTTTCAAAAGCAGAAATAATTCCAAAATTCAAAGAAGACACAGAAAATAACTACATCAGTATCAATATGAAAAATACTTCCAGTGAAAAAAAATGTGTATCCGGTGTTTCTGACATATTAAAAAGCTTTCTGTAAAATTATAAAATCGAGGAAAGAATCGATAATATCCAATTAAAACAATTTTTAAATATAGATGAAAATAATTCAATTGAATATTGAAATTTAGTTATCGAAGAAATCGATAGTGCTATCAATAATACCCACGAATTTTTTAAAAAAGGCAATTACGATATAACAAACCTGATATCCGAGAAAAATTTAGATTCATCAAATAATTTTTTGAAACAGAAACTTCAAATTATTCAAAAAAAGCTATCACGTTTGGTAGAAAAAATTGATGCTATTAAAGTTATGATGTATCAATTAAATCTGGAGTACCAATATAAAGGGGGTAAATAACTATTTCAAAGTAAAAGTTTCAAAAATATTAGCTGCTTGAGGAACTCAGTCGCTAATATATCCCCATCAAATGTAGGTAAGAAGTAGAAAAAGAAAAGAAAAAGCACTATCCATGATTTCTTTATTTAATTTCTTTAGTTTTTTTAAAGATATTTTACATTTTTTGAATAGTTAGTTTACTTTAAAATTTATAAAACATAAAAATAAATTAAGCGCAATTGAATAAAACCAGTAAATATCTTATGATACATATATACCCGTAAAGGCTCGATATTTTTGGCTCAAAATAATGAAGATCATGTTATATGGGAAGATTTATAATTTTAAAAAAATGGCACTTACACACTGTTTAGAGAAATATAATTCCAAATAAATCTGGAAATTTTTGTAATGAGCAATTAAAAGCTCAAAAAAAATCCAAATCAATAATCCAAATGCTTGGTTAATAATTGAAAAAATTGAATCATATTTATAAATATAAACCAATAATCTTCATCTTTGATAATTTTTACCCCAATCAAAAAATTTAAATTTACCAACAAAATATTGATTCTCAAATTTTCTAATTGCATTATCAAAATTTAAACGGGGTGCGCATTTAAGACAGTGAGCACTTAAGCGGGATAATACTGTAATTTGGAAATTTAAAATTAAGAGATAGATCGAACATACTTGTTAATCAGGGATTTGAACTACAAAGTATATTATCTATTGGCAAAATATGGAAGATTTATTAGAGCCGTATGTTTTTAAAAAGTTTATTGATTTGATGCTGATTTTATTTGATATTATCTAATAGTTTATCTATTTAAAAAAATTCTGGTATTGAGAATAATTTCCCATATTGTCAATTTTTGGTTAGTTGATAAACAACTGTAAATTTGATTGAAAAGCTGTCATTTTGATCATTATCTATCAATTTATCAAATGGCTGTCAATTTGATTTTTTTAAGACCGATATGGAGGGAGTCTTGGCTCTTTCGTCGCCTGCGTGCCTTTTCTTCCCATTTTACTGGCCAGTATTTATGTTACCATGATTTTAATTCAAAAAATTAACATTCTACTGAAAACACCGTTGCAATTGGCTAATAAATTTGTATAGATTTAGCAAATCAGAGAATTTTATACATTAAAACGAAAGAGCTATTGATGAGGACATTTTAGGGATTACCCAGCTTCAGTGAAAATTCCAAAAAACTATCTTTAATATAATAAAATATAAATTTATGATAAAAAATATATATTTGTACTAAACGCCATTCAAACTCCTAATTATGATATTATAAAAATAAAAATGCCTTTATGCTTTTTCAATAGATACAATATTTGAATTTTAAAAATTCATTGGATAAATTCAATCAATGAACTAGCCAGTAAAAGTTATTTGCAACAAAATTCTCTCTTCATTAATAACCCCTCATATAGCAATGAAATGTCAAATTGACTCATTTCCTTATTAGAATCTGCAATTTTTTAACCCTTACAGTAGCCAGATTTCTGGATAAAAATTTTTTTTTAGCAAAGATAATGGAATTTTTATCCATATATAATTGGTGAATTATGCAATAAAAAGATTATTATTATTAATTAAAAAATTGTAGAATTATATTTTTACTTAGTCAAAAACTCATTTCACTCAGATAAAATTGCCATTTTTTGGACTGGAAGTGCCATTTTTCTTTACCAATGTTATAAAGTTTTTGCGAGAAAATATAGGTCGATCATAACTAACATTATTATCAATGTTACTACGTAGATAATTTATATTTTTGAATAGTAATTGTCTTTTTTCTTGACAACAGCCATGTTATTTGATTTTAAACATTTAATATTGGTCAAAAATAGAAGCCTCTTAGTCCAATATTGATTTAGATTGAGGATTTTTTTTTGGACAAAAAATTTCTGTTTTTTCTTATCAAATGTATAGATATGAGTTTAAAGCTACTATATTGGTCAAAATTTATAGATTTGTGGCTTAATATACAGTACAAGAATTGCAAATTTTTCCCTAGGGAGTGAATTTTTATCATTTATCTCTTTAATCGGTTACTGAAACCATTAAATTTCAAAACGCATTACATGATTATTTATAATTTTAAATAAACATTCGCTTATTTTAGTTTTAAATAAAAAAAAATTGAAACACTTTTTCGCTCTATGGAAGTTTGTAGCTTCCGTTGTGCGTACCATTTTTTTTATGATGACCCCTGGAAGGAATAAATTCTCTATCATAACCTAAAAAGCATTCAACAAATATTTTTCAGACATTTAATTTGCTTTTCTATTCGCTCATAATAAATGTGATATTGAATGAATTGGAAAATAAGACTTAGATTTCCATATTAAAAAAAAGGTTATCAGGGATCTATTTGGTAGAACTATTACATAAAAAAAATTAAATTTACTTTTGCACGGCAATTACAATTACACGCATTCAGTTAAATTTCTACAAGAATGTGCAATTTCCCACAATTCATAGCGAAATTTCGCCGATTAAAAATCGACGAATAGAATTTTTCGATTTTCAGTATTTTTGTGCAAAAAAAAATGCAAAATTTACTGGTTGCATCATTTTCATACTCCAAAATCATTTTAAAACTATGCACATTTCATACTTTAAATCGATTAGAGGTTTTGAAGTACATTGGTTTTCGGCTTATGATTTGATAATATATTTTTTGCGAAGAAATAAAAATTAAATGAAAAGACTTATCCAGTAGATGAGGTTTTTTTTTATGTTCTAAAACGCTAGATATTTAAATAATTTGATAATATTATTTTGTGATCTGAGTTAAGACGCTCATAAATAACATATAATAATAGAATATTTCAAAATATTTGGGTACTAAGGAATAAAATATAGGTTATTTATGACGGTTAGTGTCGGAAGTGGATTATCTATACCAGCCAGACTGGTAAAAATTCTCACTCCTAAAGTTTTATCGCTCAGCTAAAGATGAGGAAAATATAAGTGCACTATTACTAGTGCTCGAATCTTCTTCATACAGAAGAGAAATCAAGGCAGTAATTACTCCCTTAAGCTAATATACACATTTCTCATGTTTCTCACTGTACTGACAACAATAAGTGTCTGTACTTCCCCCAAGGTAAAAATGATAGGTATGAGTCTTGATGTGGAGTTGTGATCGTAACTTAAGGAATTCCCAGAAAAGAAGATACAAGATCGTGCATCACAGATTCTCTTTACAAGTTGACCAATGAATCTGGGTCATATCATAGCGCAGAGGATTCAGAAGAGATGTAAAAAGAAGCATCAGTGTCCCTATCTACCCCCATGTCTCGCCAAGAATCAATCTCCGGAGCAAATCCATAAGGGCAAGCACCAGTTTCGACCAACTCATGGTTGAGCATAACCATGCCTATAGTACTTTATAAGCTAATTCTCTCACTAAACCAAAAAAAAGTCAACTAATAAACTGGACTAACGGTTAATGGTATCAGTCCACGAAATAACTAAAAGAATAGCCAATTAAAATTATCAAACCTAAGACATTTAAAATTACTAATTAACAATAAAAAAAATAATTACTTTCAAAAAAAACGATAAAACTAACTTATATTTACTACTAAACTATAAATTGACTAAAACAATACTCAAGCGTGCTAATGCTTTTAGAATATAAAGGTGGATTGGCTGTACCTAATACGAAAATGCGCGTAATACCACTTTAATAGGTATTTTCTTGTTCAATAATGCCCATCAGCATAAAAAAGGTATTTTAAAATGTTAGAATATTTTTCGATCGCAATTTTCACAATATTATTCATTTTGGGATAAGTTAGGGTGATAAGCCTTATAATATAATAAAAAAATCATAAAATTCTCATCAAAAAAATTAAATCCAAAACTTTCAAAGAAAAAAAGACTCTGGTTTTTCACGGAATGGATGATTTGTGGAGGTGCGTGATATTCTGTTAACGTCCAGAGAGAGAATTTTTAGATTATTTTTAGGCTCCTTTATTTCAAGATAGCCTCGTGTCACCTTAAATAAACTTGGGAATTCATTCTCATTCAATCTCCACATGCACAATGAATCAGTTTTCCCAGGAGATATTTGTTATTATTTTTGTTACCAACACATTTTTACAGCTTTAATTTTGATACTTTTAAAATTTATAACTTTTAATCTTTTCTTTGCGGTTAATTTCTCCACAAAAAATTTTCAGGCTGTTCTTGCGTCTTGAGGCTATATTTGGATATATATATATAGCTTCTTTAAATATTTCGATAAAGAATGAATACTTTAGAACATTTTCTCTATCCTTGAAATATTATAGACGGAATCTTGGGTCTAAAACAGTGGATATATTTGCTGATAATCAAGTTTATCAATATTATTTTTTTAATTTTTCCCGAAAGAATAAAATTGCGTTTGTATAATTAGAATATTCTTTATCTGAAATTAAATAATTATCCGCATTTTTTCACTCTATAATAAAAGCTCTTCAAAAACTCTATTTCTTCGTCAACTACCAAGATTTTTTTAATTACAAGATTTTGATCACCTTTAATACCTTCAAACTATTTTATTTGCGCATTCAAGTATCCAGTAGTGAAATAAATCGGTAATTGATACAAAAAAACTACTGCGGAAAGGGTAGGATAAATTTTATAAGATGTCATTAAAGCGTATTTATTAAAAAAAAAAAGAGAAAATCGTAATTTTCACTTCTAATTCTCCTGATTTCTTCGGTTATAATTTTTCCCACATCTTCGATATGGGGAGCCAACATTCAAAGTGGAACTTTGGTATATATTGCCCTCTTCAGCTTGTCTGCAGTGGAGTTAAATCTAATAAAAACCTCTATACTAGGTTTGGTAAATTCCACAGTTTTTTCCGAATCTTTACAAAGTAGCGATAAATTTTATAAAGGAGGGATCATTACTGAAAATTCAATTTTTCTAATAACCGAAATTTTCTCTTTGATATTTCCAAGTGAAGGCTGTATTTTCATATTAAAAACATGAACAAAAAAGATCAAATGGTTTCAGAGATAGTATTATTAGTTATGAATAGAGTAGTGCTTAAAAAAAGGGAAGTTATTTTAAATTTTTACAAAGTAATATCTAAAAAATTTTCTGGAATTTTAAATTCCTGCAATACAGGATGAAAATATTTTTATATAAATTCACCAGGTTGACTTCCATATACAGGAAAACATTCTAGTAACAAGGAGCCGAGATTCCACGAATGATCATTTTATTGCTCAATGAATGCCATTTATTTTATCTGACTTGGTGAGTTCTATATTCAAGTAGTAAATGATATCATTCCGGAAAATATATGTAATTTTGTTTTGGTCTTTTCTTTCTATGCTTTAAACTTATATATAATTATACCCTTCAATTTATCCACCTTTTATAGCGAATTTTATCTCTTGGATTGAGATGTCCAAACAAAGAGCGAAATTCATTAGACCCTATCATAAATAAGGGTCTGTATTGCTTGAAGAATAACCTGAAAATAAATTAAGAAAATCCATCAGAGAAGAGCTAAAGTCTTACTGAGTTTAATTCTCCACTGCTAAAACCTCAAATGGTTTCACCTTCAGTAACTATTTCCCATTATTTTTTTTGGAGTTTCGAGCAATCCCTATGGTTAGTTCTAGTGCTAACACTAACATGAAAAGTGTTTTGAAAAACCTCGCACTTGCAAAAAGAGTACCAGGAATCTTGCAAAAAACAATTCACACTACCGGGAGTAGGGAAGATGGGGACGATCTAGACAAGAAATTAAAAAGATATACTTATTCTACTTACTAAAAGATATAACTAACAATTTAAAAGAGTTTCCTGTTTCATTTTAATAAATTTTAAAATAGAAGGTTTTTAAATATTGAAAAAAAATCTCATTTTTTTAAATACCTCTGAATATAAGAATTATGACACTAAATACACCAATTCCGAGAAAAAAATCTTGTAATTTTATGACCTCGGAAGCCCAAAAATATAAATAATTTTTAAATTGGCCTAAATGATTTGGAAAAATTATAAGCTCGTACAAATCATTCGATAGTTTATTTTCCAAACATAAACCGAATTCATGATGAATATCAAGAATATTTAAAAATGCTTGAGAATTCACTTAAAAAGTTCTGTTATATTCCTATCTAAAAAAAGATCATTCGATTCTATTACGGAATATACTTTTTCACTTATTATTTATTAGATTAGATTAATTTAGGATTATTAATCACAGGAAATTCACTTAATTCTGTGGAAATATTCATATTTTTGTGGAAATTTAAATTAATTGTGATTACAGTAGTTAAAAAGAATTTCTTTTTGCTTGAGACCTTTATAAATGATAGATTTACATTAGATAAAAATTCAGTAAGACTGATTAATGCTAATTTGATCCATCAAAATCCAAATTGACTGCTTTTTATCACATAGTCAGACAGTGCTCAAAATGACATCTTTTTATTCGAATTGATAGTAAAATATATTTTAGACTCAATTTTTTGATTTTAATCAAAGCAACATAAATATTAACTAGGAAAATAATAAAAATTTACCTCTGCGAAAAAAAAAAATTAACAAAAATAACGTGTTTAAGTTTTTTTTTATTAAGGCTTTTAGCATATTTTAATATATTTAACTTTTAGATTTAAGTGTTTTTAAATTTCATGATCTTGTATCCTAATAAAAATAAATTATAACCTATTTTAAAACCTTTTTTTGATTTAAAGTTATTATAGTATCGTGAAATTTATATTATTTGAAAGATTCGGCTCTCTGATAGCTAGTAATTTTTAGTATTTTCTCATCCGGTGTCTATAAAATTGTAGATATGATTAATATATTTTCTTTTTAAATTTTTTTTGTGTTTATTTCGAGGGTAAAAGTGTAATATTGATAAATTTTATATGAGAATTTGTATTTATTAGAGTTTGTATATTATAAATTTCAATATTTCAACATAATTGCAAAATTTTTATAAAATTTATTATTAAATATAAAATTTGTTTTTAGAAGCTTACAATTTTAGCATTAGGATTTTATAGAAAATTAATCAAAAATAACACAGTTTTTTTTAAAAGCGGTATAAATAGTTCACCAATAATTTTTTTTTTTTTTTTCAACTGACTTATCGGAAATATTTTTTGTCGAAATTCTGCTAATTAGAATAAAATAAACTCAAAATAGTTTTATTCAAAATTTAGTGATGTTTATCTAATTCGATAGTAATTTGTGAAATATTGGCATGTTTATTATTTTTACCACAGTAAACTTTATTTTTGATGATACAGCTATTTGAATAATTAAATTTAATCTATATTTTGACCCCTAAAAATATTAGATTAAACCATGTAAATGGTTATAGTTTGGTTGGTGATTAGTTATAGCTTTTATAATTTTTTAACAAGCGATTTTATTATTACAGAAACCAGATTTTTTATTAAAAAAATTCTGTTTGCATCAAATCACTTAAAAAACTCAAGATATATTTCTTTTAAATAGAAATGTTTTTTCTTGATGGTTTTAAATAGTTTTAAACGGTAATATTTGAGAATCAAAACTCAACATAATAAAATTAGCACCAATTATCAAACCTAAAAATATATTTTAAAACTGCACCAATAATTAAAAATATTAAAATTTCTGTTTATTAAAGTTAATAATGTACAATAAACATAAATCACCGATTATATTATATTAGATTATTAATGAAAGAAAAAACAATAATTTAATTAATAAATTAATATAGAAAAGTATATTTAACCAATTAGACTCAAAAAAAACATTATGATATATTTTTTGCAAAAACTATTTATAAACCCGATAAAAATTGATAAATACACAAATAATAATATAAAATTTTCGAAAAATTTTCCTACCCAACTCCGCTCCGCCGCTCTAGCAGCTCCGTACCCACTGGGCATTGGTTCAAGGGGGCTGGTGATCTACAAATATTTTTCAGTGTTAATAGACGGGCAACACGAATGCCATCCAAAAATTTAGCTGTTCCCAGTTCAATAATTTGGCTGACGTCGTCAGCGCGGAGCTGACAAAAAGATTT
>LSSL01000059.1:69662-82357 GCA_001953115.1 Smittium mucronatum | reverse complement strand
AAAATAAAAAATAAAAAATAAAAAATAAAATATTAACTTATTAAAATCACTTTAGATTTTTTTTCACGAATAAAAATATAAAGGATCTACTTTTATCAATTTTTTTGTATTCGGTCCCTTGGTTTAATATATTTAATGTTTAGTATTTTCGTTATCTTAATAATATCTGAGTACTCTATAAGCCCATGATATAAACAATATTTTATTGAGTGTTTTTAATCTTATCCCAACAAAATACAGAAAAGAACACATCTTGTTTCTATCAAATTGATAAATTATAAAATTAATTTTATTTAATCATAAAAATATATCAATATTAGATTATATTTAATTGTTCTCTAAAAAAATATTACAGTAAGTACCTTTTCTCGATATTTTTTGGTTTAAATTTTAAATTTATTATTCCTAATGACAAATTTGAATAATTTTTTTGGACATTTTATTCATTATCATATATATTACCTTTAATATACGAAAAATCTAAACCTCTTTTTTAATAATTCTTAGCGTAAAAATAATCTCTAAAAACACAATTTTTTTTTATTATTCTAACATAGAATAATTTGAAGTGAACTATGTTTATGAATTTATTTTTGAACGTGGATAAAAGAACCAAATTTTATTTTATTTTGATTTTTTAATAACAAATAAAAAAAATTCCTATATTTATATAAGATAGAAAATTTAATAGTTTTTTATTATTTAATATTAAATTTGGACCTATTTATAAAAATTGCATTCACTAAAATACATTTTTTTAGAAAAATGGCTTATTTTAATGGTTTTACACATTTTGGTTTATTTTCAAGGGAATTGATAGATTTTTTAGCATGGATTTAAATTTACCCCCATAACGAACAAATAATAAATCTTAAATTGTTTTACAATAACACGAAAAATTGAAAAAATAAACTAATTAATAAAAATTCACTTGATTAACTAAAAAATGCATAATAAGATAATAAATTGAAAATTATGTACCCATAAAAACACTTATTAGAATAAAAATGGAATAAGAATACTATTAACTTTGACTTATAAAAAGTTGGTCTTGTGATTTTCACATAAACTCTTTCATAAAATTGGCAAAACTGGAAAGATAATTCTATAATTTGAATCAGAAAAAAAAAAAATTAAAAAAATACTTATATCTAAAAAATATTTAAAAAAATGCATACTAATCCCACATTTTTTATAGTATAAACTAATACAAGAATAAATAATTGTAATATTAAGTATATGAAAATATGCCCCATTGTAGAAAATGAGTGATATAAGTTAAATACTGATAAATTGATAGGAGTAGCACCGAAAATTAATAAAATATTATTAATATCTCAGAGAATAATAAAATAAAATACATCTTATTATTTATAGATTTTGTAATAAGCTGGATTATATTTTATAAAATTTACGTAGTTTAAAATAAAAAATATGATTTAAAAATCATTTAAAAAATTAAAAAGCTGTACAGTAATCAATATCTTGCAAGTTAATCAATTTTAGGCATCGATAAACTAGACTAAAGCTGCAAATACTTAAAAATATCAAACATTTTTATGAAAAAATTACCTTCAAAATATATTAAAATCGAGAAAAAAAATCTTGGGTTAAATAAATTTTTTTTAGGTTCAATATAATCTAATCCAAATTTACTATAGTTTCAGGTCTGTCAATGCTTTTTTTATTTGGGAAATAGCCCCTGATCACAAATATAAGCAAATTAGATTTATTTTTTCCCCAAAATTATAAATTCTGGAATTCTTAAATGAATAAAATAGTCATAAATAATCGATATTTTATAGTTTACCCTGTTTAATTTTCATATTTTTTATACCAAATTATTATAAAGCTTTGCAAAGATAAAAAGATAGCCATAATTAATCGATTATTTAGCTATAATATCAAAAATATTCTCAGTAATTTCAAAGTATAACATTTAATACAGAAATTATGATTATGAAAAGGATTTAAATTTATATTTCGGAAAATTTCTTGAATTTTGAATTTTCTTTTCAATATCCCTCTTTATTTAGTAGGATAACCTATGTAGTGAAGAAATCTCCTAATATTATCCAATTTATGCATCAATATAAAATTTTAATTATAACTGCTGTTAGTTTTGCTGTTTTTTTTTCGTTAAAAATTACCCATTAAATACCAGTTAAGCTCAAATAAAAGAACTCTTTGGAAAAAAATCTAAATTTTGCTTTTCGAAAGCTATCTCATATACTGAAGGTAGTTTTCGAAATACTTTTTTTAATAAAATTTAAATAATAAAAAAATTATTTTGTTGAAAAACGCTCGATATTATTTTTTTTGTAATATTGCTTATAGAATATCCCCTATTCATTTTTTAAATTTAAGAGCAATAATTTTTCAAAAAAAATTTCAAATTATAAATTCGTTAAAATTTAACATAGATTACTAATATATATATTTTTCATGTATCACTTATTTTAAGATGGTTTAGAGATCAATTGGGATTTTTTTTTTGGTTTTTACTATGCATTCACGATTTGAATAATTGAGCTAAGTAAAAAATTTAATCTAATAATTCACTTAAATTAGTAAAAAAATTCAGCTTTTTCAAAATTATTTTTTTGATTTGGATCAACTAAATTATAAATTAACATGGTCGAGAGTAAACTATGCCTTTAATATATATATTTTTTCTAAATATTAAATTTATATATAAAAAAAGAGTTAAAATATAAAAACCTAATTTTATTTCATATCCAACACAGAAAAATAGAAAAAACACATTTTTACATCCAATAATTGAATAAATGATAATAATTAAATAATTTCAAGAATAGAAAATTTTGGTGTAAAAAATTATATTTTTTGTTGATACAGTAACTCTTTAGCAGATTTTTTAACTTTAGAGTAATTTCGTTTTATTTTATCAGAATTAAAATGAAAAAAATATATAGTGTTAGTTAATATTTAAAAAAAAAACTAACAGTTTATGTCAGAGATCTATTATTATCCAAAATTGTGTTTTTTAAATTATAAACAATATCTTTTTGCTTTTTCTTGATTTATTATCGAATTATAAATTATTTATTGAAAAAAGTACATTTTAAATAATCAAGTATGTTTTAAACACGTTTATAATTCGTTGGCATTATTTATATACTAAAATTGAAAAAAATCACTAAATTCGTAAACTAAATAATTTTTTGAACAAATAGACTCTGTAAGTTTGTTTATATATCAATTTTTATATTTAAATGTAGATAAATTATATATTTTTTACAATTTTCCTATTTAAAATATCTTTTCAATAATTCTCTAAAAATAAATATGGAATTTTCAAATATAATTCTAGCCTATGTAATTTTGATGTGTGGATTAAAATATATTTATATACTCTGTTCTCATTAGACTAAAATCTACTAAAACTTTTTCATTAAGTTTTTTTTGGAATATTTCATATATTATAGCAAAAATAACGATGGAATTATTATTATTATGAACATTATATAGAAATTTTTCTTTAAAAAAAGAGTTTGATTTAGAATTTTTTTAAATTTTTTTATAAATTTGTAAGGATAAAAAAAAAGAATACTTTTTTCTTCTTCTTATTTTTTAACCCTAATATGTTTTATGTTATAAAAAATGTCAAAAAAAAAAATCTAAATGTTTTCATTAGACTAATATCATTTTTTTTCAATTGTGTAAATCAATTAGCGCATCTATTTGAAATATTTAATTTGGATAAAGTGGAAATGTACACGTATTTGTTCCAGATAAGTGCTAAAATTTATTCCAAACCTACCGCACATCTACCCTGAAAATAAAAAAAACAATCCAATAAAAACGAAAGTTTTCTCCTCTATTCACTTTATTAATAATTAGAAATTTTAGTCGAAATAAGATTTTTTTAGAGATTTAATAAAAAAATTACTGGAAATTATTATTTTTTCTGTTTAATTGTTTACAAAAAATAGCATTTAAGAATAGATAATATAAAAAAAAAGATTTTTAGGATTTTTAGCGAAAATTTAGCTATTTTTAATATTAATAATAAATTTATAGACTCTTTGTTAAGTTCAAACTAGAAAGATATTCCTGTTCATGTTGAGATTTTTTTGTGGGAGAAAAGAGGTTATCAAATTTAAAGTTGTATGATATTTTCACTTATTTTGAAACTTTAGCTATTTAAAAAGATTTGCGAGAATAAATAATGGCAGCTTTCAAGGTGAGTATAAGAAAAAAACAGTCGAAGTTTTTAAAAGCAAGAGATTTTCAAAAAGCAGATAATATTTATATCAAAAAAAATTATTTTTAACTTCCAAAAATAACAGAAAGCTAAAACTGCGAAAAAGGATAAACATTAATAGTATATTCGATTTTTTTTTTTGAAGAGTTTAAAATAATTTGAAGTTCTCCGAATAATTGCAGTCTAATATCATGAGCTATTTTTATTATTTTAGATGATTTGTTTCCAAAAATTTATTTATTAAATTTAAATATATATTTTTTGAAATTTATTCCTGGAGCTAAGATTTTTTCTACAAATACTACTAAATGTTACAAAATAAATGTTAGATATTGTAAAACGATTTGAAAATGAAAATTAGTAATTGAAAAAAAATAAAAGCAGTAAATTTTATTCAGTAAAGGATTCAATAATACTACTGAAACTTACTAAGTGAGAAGATGTGTTTTATTTTTAGAGATATTTTGTCGCAAATTAAATGCTTGATTATTTGAAAATTTTAGATTTTTGAGATAATAAGGATTAAAATAATGTAGACTAATTTTTTTTAAAAAATAACTTAAAGTTTTTAAGTTAACGAAAAATGATTTTCCATTTCTCAATATATTTTTTTTAAATGGATTGAATTTTAAAAAAAAAATTCTTGAATTTTGAAGTTAAATATATATTTATTCACATAATTAATTAAGTATCACATAAAAAAATTTTAAAGTAAAAATAATTCAGAGATATTATTTAGAAAACTTTATAACTTTTACCTATTTTATGCACCAAATTTTACAGCAATGTAAAAATAGAATATTTAACTCTTAAATAAATAAAATACAAAAATTAAAAGATAGAGAATCTGAAAATTAAATTTCTGAGTCTACCGAATAGATTATAGCTTGGTAATTTTAATAATTTTTTAATATTTATCTACTAATATAAGTTAAAAACTTTCAAGTAATCAATTTTCACTCTTTAAAAAACCCAGTTTTAACAATTTAATTATAATCCATATCTTTAGATAAAAATTATTAAATACATAAGTAAATTTTCTACACGTTTATGAGATAGGAAATTTATATAAATAACTATATTTACTATATTTACTATATAAAAATGCATGGGCTTAATTATATTTAATAAAATAATAACTAAAGTTTTAAAAAAAGAACATGTGTCAATATCTTTTTTATTCACATTTTGTTAATGCTTTTTAGTTCGTATATTTATCAGATATTTTTTATAATAAATCCATCTTAATTAATTTAAGCGTTTATAAATATTTTTTTAATGTTATCATCCTATAAATTCTGTATTATATATAAACAAACGAATAAAATAAAAAAAGTTTCCATAATTATATTTTCATATTTCCAAACACAAGCTTTTTATAGTTACTTTGATTATCCCAATTTTCTCCTAGCTATTAGTAAGGCTATATCGAGTAAATCAGATCTTTTTATATTTTATAGGAATTTATATAAATGTATAAAATTATTATTTTTTTATAAAGTTTTTTCAAAAACAAAATAAATATTTGAAAGAAAACGTAAATACTTTTACATTAAGGTATATGTCTTTTTCTAAAAGACGTATTAAAAAGTCGATGCTTTCAAGTTCTATTGAAATTATACTTGTGTACTTCAGAATATTAACCAAATCCATTCATGCAATTGTTTACAAATTGATAATTATTTTTTTCTGTATCTTATTAGAGTCTTATTGTATTTAACTCCCATATTTTACGATATTTTTATAAGATTTCATCAAATAAATTCTATCAAATTTTTAAATGCCCAAGCTTCATTTTTTAAATAATTATACCTGTAAATAATATTCCGATTTAAAGACTAAATAATAATAAGAATATAGTATCTAAAATTATAAACAGCTAAATATAGCTAAAAGAAAAATAGGCAAAAAAATCATAAGGATTTTGTCAAAATTGTTTGTCTGATTTATCTTGGGGTAAAAAATAATTTTCCAGAATGATTTTTTTCCATTAGTTACAGTTATACCCAGTAATTTACGAATGCTTCTGATCCTGAATAATTTCCCAGTTTTTTATTTAAAATGTAGTATGCGAATGTCATGGAAACTTATAATCTAGTCATTTTTAGCATCTTAGACCTTTAAAAATACAGGCATTTATCAAATTAGATTTATTAATTTGATTTGATAACCCAAAAGTTTTTCACTCCATTAACAAGAAATAACTGGCGAGAAAGTTTTTCTTGTATGCCAATTAACCTTATGGTTGGGTTGATTCAATAAAATCTCTAATGTGCATATTAAAAATTTCCGCCAATTTGAATGATTTATAAATTGCCCAGTAAGATAGGAAGATAGCATTTATCACTACCAAGAAAAAAATATATATCATCATTAGCTTATGAGCTCACCACAAGAAAATAATCCTCTTGTTAACATCAGCCAATTATTAATGTTTTTTTAAAAATCATATCTTGTACATCTAAATTAGTAAATTCAACAGTTTTAAAAATTATAGTGCATGCTGAAAAAGAGAGATATCAGGGCGAATATAAACAACATAACACTATTCAATTCCAAAAAACCTAAATACTAAATTTTCTATTGTTCGCACAAGAATTATTGTGATATTCCCGTTCATAAAATAATTGTTAGAGCGGTATGGAAACGTTTCCGGACTTTCCTGAATTAATGGATCCTCAGCTTGATGATAAATTTCTAAGTTCAAAAAACCCGAGTTCACATAACATAATAATAGACAATCATGTGGAAAGTAAAGGTAGTTTAGTTTTCTTTTTTCAATTTTACTGTTTTTTATGATTTCTACTATTGAAACCCACATTACTTTCTTAGAAATTGTAAAAATTCAATATTTTTATTTTTATTTATAAGATATCTTTTGATTGACTCCCTCTGCTTCTTCAAATAAATATTATCCCTTACCCCCATCCCTTAATTTTTTTCTTGCAATTATACTTTTGATAATTATTAGATTCCAAGCTGAGCTCCATTTCAGAAGTTTCTTCACTTAAAATCTCCAAATACCCTCCATATTCAGATCTTCGACTTTTCCGGAAAAATTCTCTTCCTCTATCTAGTAAATATAACCCCCCAGAAAATTTCATCCGCAGAACAATTCCTCCAATTAACTATTCAATGAATTCTGATAATTTCAGGCCAACAGATTTTTCCCGTATTTCATCTTCAAAAAACAATTCATCTTTTCAGTCTTCTTCTAAAGGAGCCTTTCATGAGTTGAGGTATACAAATATCTTTATTTTTTTATAATTTTGCATTTCATAGTTTTTTTTCTAAAGGATTCATAGAAGTTTATCAGCCACAGCTCAAAACAAAGCTGAAACAAATAATTGTAAATAACTTCATTTTTCATATAATTATCTTATTTATACTTAATATCGTTTTTTTATTTTTATTAATATTATCATTTTTATAGCTCTTACTACTAGGATTGAATCTAAAAAAGCTAAAATCAATTTTAATTTTAAAAGGCCTTTAAGTATGGATTGTAATCTTAAAAATGAAGCTTTGGATACTTCCACTGATCCTAACCACACTAGACTTGAACCCATTACAGGCCTCATCCCTGAAAAGATTCACACCTCTAGAAGCCACATTGGACACAACTATTCAAATTCTAAAGATGATTTGTCAAAAGAATCTTATGTAGAACTGGACCAAAAAAATTTTTCATTGTATTCCCAAATGGAAGAATCGTTAGAAAGGTTTTCCGAAGCTATATCTAATTGTAAAGAAAATAACATAGATTTCTCCATCAGGAATTTCCAAAACATATACACCGAAATTTTAGATTGCCACATTTCTTGTAAACTTGTCTCGAGATCAGCATTCGACAAAATCAAAAGTCTAACCTCAGAAAAAAATAACTGGGATTCTGAAAAAAAAAACTGGGAAATAGCGAAACAAGAATGGGAGAAAATCTCCAAACAAGAAATCGAAAGAAAAAGTCTGAAATCAGACAGGGACAAGCGTTTTAATGCTATAAAAGATCTTGAGTTTAAAGAACTGGTAAAATCTGAAGCACAATGGAAAGCTCGAGCTGAGCGTTCTGAATCAGATATAATAAATTTGAAAGAAACTCTTGAAGACATTGTTGAAACGAACAGAAAATTGAAAGAGCAATTGAAATCAATTAAATCAGATCCTTCATTTAATCCTAAACCAATAAATATTGAGTCCCATATTGAACAGGATCAAAATATGTACTTAATAGGTAAACTATTCAATATTCAATATTGAATATTTACTGTTTTTTTTTCTTGTTTGAAATTCTATCCCTCTTAAATAAACCCTTATTTTACAAACCTGTTATAGACCACAAGAAAAGTTTGTTAGTTGAAAACGAATTGATGGAAAAGGAAATACTCTCATTGTCAAAACGTAATAAAGAGTTGTCTGATATAAAATCATCTCTTATTTCTGAGAAATCTGATATGGAGTCCCAAATCACCAAGCTAAAAGATAATATAGGTAATGGATTCTTTATGATGGTGTTTATTTTTTTTACAAAAAAGCTTATGTTTTCGAATGATGCTATTCTAGCAATCATTTTCTAATTTTCCGCCAGATTCAATCTTTTTACTATATTAACAGTTATTAATACTATTTTTACTATTTTTAAACTTATTATATTATTACTATTCTTAATATTTGATAATTTTTTTCGTTACCTTTCTATTAATTCTAGACGCTGGAACAGAACTACAGAAATCCAATTTAAAAAATTCCGTTCCATCTAATTTCAATTTAAATGAAAGTGCGTTCTTGTTTAACCAAAATAAACAACTAGAAATGATTACTGATGAATTAGACAGATGGAAAACTTCATATTATCTACTAGATAATATAGTATCTCGAATTTTAAAAGTAGTATCAATATTTAACTCTGCTTTAGAAAGGGTGGCCTCTTTGGACAGCAGTTTAGATCCTAACTATACTTCTAATAACCACGCTCACGACAATCACATGTCCCTCCCAAATGCTTTTTCATCTTCTGAAGTAGAGGCCGAAATCGTTAAAGATGACGAAAGAATGCTATATGCCTCTTTTGAGCAGAACGAGGTTTCCTATGATTTAAATGTAGACAGTAACCTAGCTATTGAAACATTTACTCAAAATTTAGAAAGAATATTTAGTTCTGTCGAATCTTGTTATTCCAACTTCAAAACCATACGCGACTTTTTTTTTAAGGCTAAGGAGGAAAAATCAATTCTTTTAAAAAAACTCGGAAAAAGGGAGCGCAAAAAGCTTCCTTCATGGGGCTTGGTTAACCAATGGAGTGATGACAGTAGGGAAAATAATCTAGAGTCATATACAAACAGTAATGATTATTATTCGCCTATCCCAAGATCTGCTACTTCTAGTTATAGACACACAGATGCTAACCATTTGGAATCATATGAAGCATTGCATAAGGGAGTATCTGAAAATCACCAACAGCTCAAATCATTTAAATCCCGTACTCGTAGTAGGGCCCTCACAGAGCAAAGATCTAACTTAGAAATTAGTCAAGAGTATTTAGAAGAGTTACATCAAATACAAACTAATAACACTGCTTTGTATTACAATTATGGATCCGATGATTTCGTTAGAAGTGAAGAATACAACGATTTGGTTTCACAATTACAAAAATCCAAAATAGAATGTGCACATTATAAACGATTATCTTCTAAAATGGAAGATTTGTTAGAGCAAATGAGATTATCACTGGATAGAGCTCACTTTGACTTGAATTTGTTAAGAAATAAAAATCAAGATTACTCTATAAACAATGAGTATGTTCAAAATAATTCTTCCAGATTTGTATCTAACAAACATGCATCCTCGTATGTTAATGATAGTCTTTTTCATCGAGGTTCCTCCTTGGATAATACAAAGGAAAATGGAATTAATGAGCTGGATATGGTTTCCAAATTTTTAGAAACCGCTAAAGAGAGAAACGCCTCTTTCTTTAAAGATGTTGATAATTTATGTACCATCATCAATTCCCTGAATTTGGATTCTAACTATAGTAATTCAATGGATAATAATAACAAGAACTTAGAAAGCGAAATAGAGGTGGATGAAAACCCTGTTTTTTCTGGTTCTCAGAGCCTTGAGTCATATTTTGATGATGATGAAATTCTTAAAAACATAAAGACTCCCCCTGTAAACAATGTTTACACCTACTTAGACTTTTTAGTAAATAAACCTGAGCCCACCATTCAAATATGTGAAACTTGGTTTCAGCTTGTAAATGCATACTCATTTATTTCTAGAAGATTGTTTGAAACATTAATGTCGGTGGTTGAAAGGCATTCCAGCAATAAATTTAATTACACCCCAGTCTATAAGATTTTAATGGATCTTGATAACCAATTGAACAGAACTAAGGAACAAGAGATTCTCATATTTGAGAAGATAAAAGAATACAATGCGTTTATATTATCCAAATTTGGTGTTTCGTCTAATGAAATTTCCCTTCCCTCTTTTAATACCGAAAACATTATGCTCAGAAACTCATTTATTTCTAAAGCGGAAACTCGTACCAATGATGAATTTAAAGATGTTATAATTTCAATTCGAAATGAGCTATTAAATCTAGAAAGAGATGTTTTTTCTTTGAGTTCTGGTAGTATTGAATTATTAGACACTTTTATATATGAGAACCCATTGTCTGTATTTTCTAAGTCCAATTTTGATAACGGAGTCATGGTGGACAATGCTTTGAGCGTCGAAAAAGGTATAACATATTAGATTGGCCTTAGGTCTTACTTATTTTATTTATATCTTATACGCAATTAAATTTTATATTAAAAAAACATTTAATTTTTTAGAACCAGAGCATACATATGGCTCTCAAGAGACTGAACTGAGAAATAGAATTGAAAAAATTCATAGCTATTATGAATCTCAGGTTTCAAATAAGAACGATATAATTAACCAATTGCAACTTGAATCTAACGATATTAGAGAAAAGGCCGAATCCAAGATAACAAGTTATCTGCTAATACAGAATTATCAACACTTCAAACTCACAAATATAATTGCAAAGAATGAGTTTTATTTAAACGTAATAAGATTATCATCGAATATCATTGGAGGACCTAAAATATTTTTGCAGGCCGCACCTGATACCACAATAACCAAACCCAAAAACCCACCATTATATTTCTGGAAAAAAGCTAAAAAAGCTATTTACTTTGTAAGACTTTGCAAATCATTATACGATCTTTTGAGAACATCTAAAATGATCGAGCTTTTACAATCCGAAATTCAAAACCTTAAAAACATCAAGACTTGATTTCCAATTTATAATTTAATGAGTTAAATGAGGTTGGTTTATCGTTATGCCCATTTTAACCGAGATTATTTTGCAAGATGTATTAGTTATGGTAATGGAATTTTACTTGCAAGTAAGCAACCATTTATTGGATTAATCGACTTGGTACTTCGATTTTAGAAAGGCGGAAAGGAACTGGGTTTCTAATTTCCGAATATTTTTTTCTTTTTGGATTTTTTTGATAATTTGATAGTAAAGAAACAAATTTATCGTTAAAAAAAGGTCAATATGTATCGATATAGACTTTTTATAATCAATATACTGTGATGCCAATTTTACGTTGCATTCACAAGAAGTTATAATAAGGAAGTTATCAAAATAAAGTATGTTTAAAATATCCAATTCCTCGAAAAAAACCTAATTTTGAGTTGTTTATAATTTATTGGTTTATAAAAAAAGTTTCTTATTTATGTTGGATAATCAATAGTAATTAAACAAATCTTTTTTTTATTATTTATTTGGCTCCTTTATGAAAATAATGATTTTTAAAATTAAAGCATTTCTATTATTCAAAAAACCAGGTATTTAGTGTTGGTTTATATTTTAATAACTACGGAGTTGCTAAAAAGCAACACGAGTAATTTATATTTTTATATAGATTTAAATTTAATATTGATAAAGATTTTATTCAAAAATATGGATTTGTCTAAGCATATATAACTTGAAAATTTTCACCTATAGAAACTGTACATGGACGAAGCTTTTAATAAAATGAAAGTGCCGAAACCTCCATTATGGAATTACAGGGGTTTTCATTCCAATAGACCCTTTTTTTCATTTCAATAGACACTTTTTTTCTGGACCTGTGGGGTCATTCTTATAACCAATAATTCACTTTAACTTAAGTATTGGTATAAGTCATTATTGGTTAAAGTCCTATACTTCTTATGTATTATAAGTTTTTTCTTTTTGATTGGTATAAAAAATTATTCAGTCCAATAATAAAGCTTTTTACATTTTCATTAAAAAAATAACCCCGCAAATCTAAAAAAAGGGTCTATTTGAATGAAAAAAAAAAGCTATTGGAATGAAAAAAAAAGTCTATTGGAATGAAAAAAAATGTTCTGTTATAATGAAGAAAAGGTTCTATTGGAATGAAAAAAGGGTCTATTACTATGAAAAACCCTG
>LSSL01000059.1:56892-68922 GCA_001953115.1 Smittium mucronatum | reverse complement strand
ATAAATATTGGGAAATTTTAAATAAAAATCCGACTTTTATTTCGATTATATCCTTCTTAATTAGAAACAATGGTATTTAAAAAATATTCCACACTTATTGTGAACAATATTTTTTTTGTATCACGGGATTTTATTGTAAGATAAAGCCATTAAAAACTATACTAAAAGAATATCTAGAAAAAGAAAAATATGCATAGAAAAGACTACTACCCTAACCAAAATAAGCTCATCTGCCGGACTACCGGCCGTGTATCTACGGGAAAAGGGTTCAATTTACCAACCGAAAGACCCCCCTGGCATCGCTTCAAGTAGGCCGGATGACCGAGGTTACGTGCAATCAAGAATTAAGCTCTTTGTCAACGAAATATAGTTCATTGAAGCCACTGAGCCCCTAGTCAGAGCCTGTTTCTAACAGGATTAATAAAATTAGGCTTTTACCCAAACGTGGGATTGATCGACATGGCTTTCCTACAAATAGCTGTTAGACGCTGAAATCCGTCTGACTGTCGAACGCAAGGCTTATGCACTAGACTATATATCATTCTGTACTAAACGATCGGTTCCTCCTGCTTCGAGATGGTTTTCCTCTAGAACGGCTGTCCTCCGAATCGCTGTGCGCTGTCTCCACTACTTCCAACCAAGAATAGTACAACGCTGTGTGAAATTTTGGTCTAGTGTACTTCTTAAAGTACACTATCAAGCCCCTAAACCACGCCAAGATATTTCACTCTTAGAGGTTATTTAGCTCAGCAGTGATTGTGATGTGTTTCTATTATGAAAATAATTTAGTCAAATACTGGGATATAATTCTTATTATCATAATATCAGCGGTTAAATTAGAGAAATACATAAAACGAAAAAAAATAGTTCTGGTAAAGAAAACTATTATATAAAAATATGACATTTAATAGTATTTCAATTTCAATTATATAATGAAACATAGATAAAGTTAATATAAAAGGTCTGTAGTTGGAATATAACTGTTACATTTATCGATAGAGCACCGCTAAAACTGCAATATGGATTTTAAGTCATTTATCACAATTAAACATAAATAAATTATAAAAGAGACCCATTTTAAAAATTATTTATCCTCAGGATGTTTTTAAATATTTTCTTTGACTTTAATTTTCTAAGCTAATAAATTCTTATATTGAAAAAAACTATTAAATATCTTTACTATCTTATACTATTCTTATTTTGTTATTTAGACACTTTATCTTTAGTAAGCGGATAAATTAATTGTGATCAAGCCACTCATATGTTTAAATATTGTCTCAATGGTCAATACACTTAATTTTTCAATCAATTTAAAACATATATATCACATATAGTTTAAAAATCCTACATAAGAAATTAATTGATAATAAAAAAAGTCATTCATCTACATATAAAATTAATCAGTCTCGTACAAATTGTTTTTTTTTTCTAATAATATCAGCAGAAAAATAGGTAATCGCATAAAAATAAATAATTGATTATCTATTGGATCAATCTTATTCTTATTCAAATATGAAGGGTTTTTAAAAAGAAATACGCATTTTTAACACCTATTACAATGATAATGATAGAAATTTCAAATACAATAAAACATAATTGGTTGTAGTGAATTCGAATCCAATATTGGTGAAAAATGGTCCGTAAATAGTCAGCCTTATTTATTCTAGTGAATTCAAATCGAATAATAATTAAAATCGGTTCGCAAATAATGAATTTAATTTCAATAAATGTAATCAATCTATTACTTAGTACATCCAAATTCGGAATTATTTAAAGCATAAAATAATTAAGTCGCTTTACAAGTAATTTCTAATCGAAGTTCTCCAAATTTTCGTAATTACTGTATTGAAGATTATATATATAGCAGAAGTTTTACAATAAATAGAGTCTCATTCTTTATTATAAAAAAAATTATGATCTTACACTTCTTTTTTTTTTATTTTTCTATAAAAATGCTGCAAAAATAACTTTTAATTAATTAAAACCGAGCATATTCTATAATATTATATGTAAGTATAATTATATTTAAAATTATATTTTGAAGTTAAAAAAATTTAAAATTTTGTTTAAAAAAAGATTTTTTATTAAAAAGGATCATCAATATCGCTTGAAAAATAGATACAGCGATTTATAAATCCATTTTATAAAAAAATTTAGAAAGTTTTCACTGAATAGATACAAGTAAAGGATTAAGTTGAAAAAGCTAAGAGTGTTAAATTTTTCAGTATTAAAGAAAAGTTAGCCATATATATATATATATTCCCACCTTTTTATGCGTGAAATTATTTTAACCTAACTTAAATTGAAAAGGTATCGTTTTACGGATGAATGAGGAATTATTTACATATATGGCTATAAAAAATATAAAAAACTAATTAAAGAAATATCTTCCAGTTATATATTACAACATAATTTTTTTTTAAATCTTATCTATTGGTGAATAGTTAGTTAATTCTCAAATTTTTAAACCGGAAATTAATTCCAACCCTAAATTTTTATAAATGGTATTTTAAACACATAGATCTGAGTGAAATTAAATAAAAGCATTTGTGAGTTATTTAAATATGTTATTTTTAAATAAAAAAAAACATTAACACAAAAGATAATATCCTAATAGCCATATGTGAAAAAAAATACCTCTTGAATTTCTATAAAGAAATCCAATTAAGAAATTTAACCAATAAAAAAAATCTATCTAAATTTTTTTGCAATTTTTATATTTGACTCTAAGAAGGGAAAAAAGCGTTGAGATTTCGACTTCATAATTGATCGATAAATCTTGTGTAATATTAGTATAAATTTAAATGGGTTTTGGATAAAAATTAAAATTTGAGTTTAAATATATTTATTTCATGTATAAAATCACCACGTAAAATTACTTCATAAGCTATTCTCAACAGAAAACGCGAATAAACCAGTAAATATATAGAAAAATACTCTAATAGATAAACAAATTTTATTTAAAAAAAAATAGAAAGTTAAATGCTTTATCTCACCTAAATATCTTTAGCTAGAATATTCAAAAATAATAATATGGAATTTTTTCCCTTTTATTATAATTTTTTTTTAAGTGTAGCTTTTTCAGTTAATTAAGAAACTCAGTAGTATTATAAAAGTAATAATTTGTGTTCAACTCCGTTAAAAAAAATATAGTAAAAGTACCCTTACCCTCAAAACCTCTCTCAGTTTTATAAAAATATGTTTGATTTTTTTTTGAAAAGCATTACCGAATTTTTAAATCAGAAATTAAAAAATTCAAACCAAACTAATATCCAAAAAATATATAGGTACATGGGAGCTACAAAATGTTATGAGGATAAATCTCTAGTTGATTCAGTACTATCAATATGGTACTCCATTGACATCAAAATTTATGATCCAAAAACGTAATACTATATATCTAGATATCCAGATAGTATTTATTATTTGACTTGATTTAGCATAAAAGATTTTTTCTGTATATATTCTGTTATCGAAAGGGCTCTTAAAAAATCAGAAAATCCTTAAGGCAAAAAATTTATGTTCGATCCAAAAGATAAATTACTTATATTAACTACATATTTAAAACATTACTTTAGATTTGGGAAGTTTTGTAGATATTTTAATATTTAAGGCCCGTTAGCTTGCAGTATAGTAAATTAAACTTCAGAGTTGAGTAGTCAGCCTCTTACTAAACATTATCTATGCCAAATTAAGAAGGGTGCTCAAATATATAGTTCAGGTATTTTGCATAAAAATAAGGAAGTAACCTTAATAATAGAATCACAAGTATTTTTGATCAATACTCCAAACGGCTCTTAGCAAAGTGAAAAAAAAATCTGTAAAGCATCACGGATATTATGTAAGGCTAGAATTGGCAGTTATACCTGATGGGAGAATTGATTTTATAAGCTCCACCGTAAAAGGGTCTAATCACGACATTCTGTCTGCAGGAGGATGGAAAATAATTATAGAGATTTTTTAAAGAAACCTCCTAATGACTATAGGATAAATGATGGCGGCGATATTTATGACGAGTGAGCTAAAATGCATATGGAGGATATATTTTGCTTTAAAAAAATCTGGATATTAGTACCGAAGAAAAAGAACTTCTTGAAATGAGAGGATATTTCATATAGTCAAAATTCATAATTAAAAAATCGAAAAATCTCCATTTCAACATCAGAATGACCCCCAGATCAATAATAGACGATCACAGTGAAAGAATAATTTTCGAAATTATTTTTTGGTGTATTAAAGGAAGTTTTAAGATAAAAAAAGATAGTATCAGAGGTTAATTGTATAAATTGCAGATTATAACGAAAATTATGTAGAATTAAAAACCCATTCAATAAAAAATCAATTAAAGAATGATAGCAAATAATAGTTGCCATTAAATTAGAATAAATGACTCGGAATCTTTAAAAAGAAAACAAGAAAAGAAAGAAGTGTACAGTTATACAAAAAAGATTAACAAATTTTCCGCAATATGTAGTCCGTTTCAAAAATTACTGCATAAATCCATTTTATAGTAAAAGAAAAACGTGCTTTTATGATTATTTTTTTCAGAATCTAAAATTAGGACTAGAATTGCTTTTTAAATTAAATTATAAATTATTTTGAAATGACCAAATTATCATTGAATACTAGCTCTTATGTTTACTAAATTGAATTTTTAACGAATTAATTTTTTATAAAGTTAAAAACATTATTCAATGCGAATATGCCTCTAACTATATAAATTTAGTTTAAAATAATCTATACTCTATTTTCTAAAACTTTTTTTTCTGCTATAAAAATCGATTTGTGGTAAATTATTGAAACAATCTTTCTTTTTTATTAAAGCTAGTTTTTTTTTACGAAATATCAAGAATTTAAGCTTAGAAAAGCTTCAAGTATAATTCAATGAAATCAGCTACAGAAATTTTGATCCTAACCGAATAGTTTTGATCTCAATTTATTTATTTATTATTATTTTTAGAATTCATTTAATTTAATTTAACGATTTTATATCAATAATTTATCACTAAAAAGATGCAGATCAATTTATTAGCCAAAGACCTTATTACTATCGATGCACAAAATTTCAACCAGTTAAGTTTAGGTTATTTCACTTATATTTTTTTTTAGCTCCAATCATTCTTCCTTTTTGAAAATTATCTAGGATTATTTTTGGAGTCTCAATTAATGCATGAAAGAAGTAATGTTTAAAAAAAGTAGATTATTCGTATTTATTAACAATTAAAAGCCTAAATTTACGAAGAGGTTAGTTAATACCGAGGCTTTTTCTAACGGTAAAAATACTATTATGTTAAGGATTAAAAAAATTTATTATATTATTATCGTTTTTATACTTAATTATTAGATATAACACATTTTTTGAGTTAGAAATATAAAAATTCTTTCTATAAAAATGTAAACTGCATAATTTATTTTTTTGGATATATTTAGAAGAGCAAATGAGAATTTAAGCCAAGCTAATGTTTTTAATTTGTTTGAAATATGAATTTTAGACGATAGTTTTTCAAATTAAAATTTCATTCTCCATGGACCAGAGACTTTACTATAATCGTTAAAGATACAGGTTAAAAAGTTGAGGGGAAAAAGTCAACTGGATTTTTTCACCATAATCTACATTAGAGTTCATAAAATTATCTTTATTACATTAACACTACTTTGAACCCAAAATAAACTTATTTTATCACACAAGATTCTAAACAAAAAAAAAATTGTTTGCTAATTAAAGTTTCTTGTAAAAAAACGAGAATTTATGAGATAAATTAATGTGAAAAAAAATTCAATTTTCTTCACATTTTTAATATTTAAAGATAATTAACTTGAGCTTTATGAATTCTTAATTTAACAGAAAAATATGTCTTTGAATTCGAAAAAAGACTAAATTTGTTGTAATTAGGTTTCATTGGTTCATTGGTTCATTTGAATTTCTCTTTTAATATACCATATTTTATTTTGTCTCTTGTTTTTTAGAATCAAAATTTCACACTATGGCAGATTTAATAAAGATGAAGTTCAATATTCCTACAAATTTTTATTTAATCTTCAGTATTAAACATTTACATACTATTAAATATAGGAAATTGATCTATAGAAGTTAAAAAATATAGTGAATATCTCTTATTGAGACTGCTAGATTATTTTAATGAAGATATTCCACCTAAATTTTAGTATTGAAAAAATAATTTTATCAATTATCTTTTAACTATGAATGTATTTTTATTGTAACTGCAACATTATTTTCAAGTTAATGATTTTTTTTATTAAATGAATCATTGGTTAATAAAAAGGAAATCGAACTAAGAAAATATATAAAAAGTACTAGATCAGACTATTTTTTCTTGTTTTTTTGTATGTATATTTTGGAATTATAATTCTGGATTGATATATTTTTTGAAATTATTAATATTGCAAAACTTCAATTGAGAAGTGCATGAAAAATATAATTTCCCATATATTTCGAAACTATATTATTTAAAGATTTTTTCAATAGATCGGAGAATATTATTTGAACCTTAAAATTTATCTAATATTATTTTTTTTAAAAAATTAATAACATTTAGCATAAATTTATTGTTAATTGGATGATCTATTAATTAATAGGATGTCAAATGAAGTAATTATACACATATAATCATATTTAAGGGGTGTTTAATAATAAATTATAGTAATAGTCACTAAAAATATGATTAAAAAAAGAAGAGATTTTACTGAACTGGATCATTCATTATTTATCACATTATCATTTTAATGAAAAAAATAACCTATTTTGTAACAGCTAAAAAATAAAAGACAGAATTTGTCTTTATAAAATATAACTGAAAGATATTTCTTTAATTGGATGTTTATATTTTTATAACAATAAAATTTAGATAATTTCTCTAATAAATATATTAGCATAGAGAATAGTCAATTATTTCTGAAAATATTACAGTATAATGCCTTAGAAATTATTACGTTACAAACTTTCGAAATAATATGTACTAATTAATAAATCGATTATACTGGTTTTGAAAGTAAATTCACTATTTGAGAACCAGTTTTCACTATTATTTAATTCAAATGAGCTAGAGCCAATTTTATTTTGTTATATTTGAAAGTTCTCGCACTATTATTGAAATTGGTGGTGAAACGGTTTACATTTTTTTTGCTAATTTAATAACACCGAAATTTCTGACATAAATAAACATTAATTGATATATTATACAAATTTTCCTTTTCCATACTAATAGCTCGTTTCTATTAAAAAATTTTATCAAAAGAATAATGAATTTTTTTTTTGAACAGAATATCCCTAATTCTATATAACATAATTTATAAATTTTCATACTTAATTAAATATAATTACAATAAAACCCAAAAAATAAAATAATATCTGTTAAAGGTAATTATTACATATTTTGATATAAACTGATCTTGTTTTTTTATCCTTTGAACCATTATCGAAAATTTCAATTTTATAGACAATTCCTTGTTCTTAGGTCTCCTAATTCTATAATATATATACCGAAAACCCAATTTAGGGATGTATCTTTTTTTATTATTTGACTCCTTTTATCTACTAAAATAAATTTCAAATAGCCGATTTATTTATCAAGAAATTAATTTCATTTACTTTTTTTGGATATAAAAAATATTTGGGGATTTTAATTACTCTTTTTCTAAAATAAAATATCTAGAAATTCAGGTATGTTAAAAATTATTTGAAAATATCAATTTTGAATTATTAGATGATCTTAAGTGTCTGATGATAATTTTTTTAAAATGAGATAAACAAAAATCTGATTAGATAAAAAAAATGTGTACTTTGAAATTAATTGCTATAGAGTTTTTTCTGGGTTTAAATTATTAATCGCTTTGTACTTTTGAGAAAGATGAAATGATAAAGATATATGATGAATTATAATTCAAAATAACAAAGAACTTAGTTTTAAGTTTAAAATTAAAGTATCTTGAATTTCAGAGAAAGTTAAGACTAAAATGATTTTAGATAGAAAACCTTTAAGATATAGTATTTTTGCAAACTTTATACAATTTATTATTATTAGTAATTCTAAATATACTTTTTGAATGCTGGTAATAAATGATAAAAATTCAGTAATAGGATATTTATTAGTTATTTCTTATTTCCTCTTAAGATTTCATTTTTTCCAAATTTTTTTTGAAAATATTGAGATTCAATATTTCATCTCTTTTAAGGTAATGTTATACATATATTATTTTATTATTTTTTAAAAATACATTATAGTTACATAAAAAAATCGAATTAACTATATTTAAGGACTCTAAAATTAGAGAAACTATTTTGGTAATTTTTTTTTTGTTCTTTTAAGCTTTATTTAAACAAAAATCGTTATTTTATTAAAAATTCGGAGAGGAATTATTCAATTAACTTTCTTTCATGAAAAGAAATGTTTTTGAACCTAATATAAACGCCAAAATCACAATAAATAAATAAATATCATTTTCAAATATAATCTTTATCGTATTCTGGTTTTTAATAGTCTATTTCTTTGCTGGATTAAACCCCTTTAAAATTAAAAAACACAAAGAAATCGATTCTATTAAATTTGATTTCTTTTCAAATTTCATATCTACTATTTGTAATAATGTTGAACCTTCCTAATTATTTTCTAGTACCGATTTCTTGCGGATAAATCACTCCATATCATTTGAAAAAAAAATATTATATAATATACTTCAAATTTACGGATGGTGAGACTCATTTCATATAAATCCTTCCACTTTTTTTTTCATCAATGTAAATTTTTTTCTAAATCTTCCCTTGCTATCTGAAAGATTTATTTGGCAAATATTTCTATATAATAATGCCTAGAAATTTATTCTTTTGAACCAATTTAAAAATTTCTATATATCTCAATGTCTAAATAGAAGATTGAAAAATAAGTATTTAATGTTAGATATCAGTATCTGTGATTCTGCTACTTTTCCTATTCCTCTATATACACAAAAGCGACTTGATGCGTTCTCGTTATTGAAAATTTTTATTATGCTGAGTATGAATTTTTTCTTTAAAGAAGTAACTCATATCACTATTTTGGAATAAAAATATTCTATTAACCTATATATAATTCATAAAGATGCTCTCTGATTTATGGCAATTTTATGTAAGAGCTTCAAAAGTCATTATATTCTAATCTATCCTAAAATAAAAATAAAAATGATATATTATATATATATTATATTTAGACTATTTAAAGTAACTGGATCTATGTTTCATCCGGTTAGTAATGCTTTCCCGTTCTTTGGTTTAATGTTTTAAATAGTTTTTTTTATTTAAGTTATAGTTAAATGGTTCCGAACAGCATTATTTTTTTGTTATCCGAAAAATACTGTAAATTTGTTTATTAGAAAGTTAAAATAATTCATTTTTTAACTTTTTCAGAATTTATATCGGTATTTTTGAGATTATTTTTAGATTTTTAATGGCATATTTTTTTAATCTATAGATTAACAAGCTAGAAAAAATCCACTGAATGTTTATTAGCTTACTAAATTTTTTTTAAATATTTTTATATCGATCTAATATCGCAAAAACGTTACAGTGAACTTTTTCATCGTTCCTCAAAATAGCGTTTTCCGAGTAAACTCCCTTAAGAATCTTTTATATGGGATCACTCATATTATAAAATTATTAAAATCCTTCATTCCAGAAAAAAATTGTACTTTTTTACAGTTTATTTTAATTTTTACAGGTTATTTAGAAGAAAATAAAAAATTTCGGTGCAAATCTATTGGTATGATCTTTCATTTATTGAATTATTTGTAAATAACATGGAATTTTGGATTTTAAAAAAAAACATTTTTTTAATGCAATAGCATAAAAATGACAAAATATATAGTAGTAATTGACTTCTATAACAATTCATACTTTTCTGGCAATATTATTGGACAAAAAAATTACTATTATGGGAAAAAAGGATTTTTTATTAGAATAAGCATCTTTTATATTATTGACTGATTTTTTATGCCGGTATATTTCAACCTATCACATAAGAAGATACTTTAAAATGATATTAGATAATGAAAATGAAAACGAACTCTATAATATTTTTTGTGTTAAAATAATAAAATTTATTTCAAATTAGGAAACAGATCCTATCCATAGCCAAATTAGGGCGGAAGAAATATCAACCTAACAAAAATCTATCCACCGGAAACCCTACTTAATTTCCAACCTCTTAAACTCCTAAAATAGTTTTTATATTCAATCCCAATCTTTAAAAAAATTATAAAATTTTTATTCGTGAATGTATACATTGGAATTAGATTTGGTGAAATTTTAGCAAAAAATCGTTTTTTCACACTAAAATAAAATCGATTTAATAAAAGTTAAAATAAAATTAAAATGGAATAAAAATAATTGATGAAAATCAAATTATAATCTTAAAAATCTTCAATTGATTTTGTGTCAAATTAAGTAAAAAAATCTATTTATATAAAAATAAGATCACCAATGCAATACCTTAATAAAATTTAAATATATTTCTCCGTGGAAAATTAATTAATAATAACCAAAATGAAACATCTTTATAAATTAAATCGATACATTTAATAATATTTGGATAAAAGGGTTTTTAATAAAAAAAACTGAAATGAAAATATTTTTATTTCGAAAAAATGTTATATTGATAAATCCGGTTTTTTCTAAGTTTTTTGATTAAACTAGAAAAGATAGAGGTTTGTAAATATAATGGTTTTCGAAAAAAAAATTCTAGTTTTTTATGAATTATAAATTATAGTCTCTTTTTGTTTTGAATCGATAAAATAAAATTATATATTATTATAATTGTAAATTTTTATTTAGTTGAAGGAAAAAAATAATTATTTTAAAAAAAATTGTATAAATAAACTCCATCTCACTCAAAATCCTTTTATATCTTATTATATTTTGTTATTATTTTACAAAAAAATATATAAAAATTACATCTAGAAATTTTATACGCAATTCTTATTAATGTAAATTTTACATCTTTTAGTTTGATTCTGAGTGCAACACTATTACAATATTGTTTAATTTGAAATTTTTTTTTTGTTTTTTAGAAAAATAACTTTACTACGATTAGAAATTTTTATTTTTTTTTCTATGCTTAATCGAATATTTATTGAGCATTTATAAAAAAAAATTAAGGCCTTAATATTTAATTTTACATAAATTTATATCAAAAAAACAAATTGGATAAGAACAAAAATAATAATAAATAAATAAAATTCCGAACGGAGGAATTTATTTAAATATTTTTAAACCAAGACTTCAAAATCGAATATTTAAAGAAACTGATTTCAAAAATAAATAAAATCATGTTGATTACGAAGTATTTTTATAATATTAATATTAATATGTTAAAATTTTTTAGGAATTATCTTTTTTAAAAAAATTTCTACAGACAATTGTCATTTCATGTATAAGAATTTAAAATTACAGCGTTTTCATAATTTTTTTTCAATGAAATGTTTAAAATATTGTTAAAATAAAAAAAGTTATTGATTATTGATTTAATATTAGTTCTATCAAAGGGTGCAATTTGATATTTTATTTTGTCAATAAAATGAAAAGAATCTTTTTCGCACATTAATATTATATAATCTAAATTCCAGTGTGTTTTTTTGAAATCTATTAGGTCTAGATTTTTTTCTTTTTAGGAAAAAATTCAATCAGATATCTATTTACTCCCATGTATCCCAAATCATCAATTATTGATCAATACTATCACTCATTTGGTTTAGTCTCTTCTGGCGTATTTAATGAATTTTTTTTAAAAAAAGTTATATATACTCATAAAAAGTTAAAATCATAAGTTGAACCATACTTATATATGCTCACCATGTTTATTCTTATCTAGAAGGTATGCAAAATCCCTTTTGATGAAATATATTTTATGATTTCCAGAGAACGAAATTTAGAATCCCTAAAGTTAGAAAATAATTTGCATATTAATATATTTATTTATTTTCATGCAGATTCAGGGTGATTAGCAAAACTAATATCCGAAAATTATTGATCTGTGTAATGAA
>LSSL01000059.1:35309-56125 GCA_001953115.1 Smittium mucronatum | reverse complement strand
AATATCAATAGAAGAATTTCACGATATAATTTTAAAAGTGAAAGATAAAGTAACATGCACACGTAATAATTTTTTTTGGTTTTTTATTTATTTTAACTTCTCATTTTGGACATATATTGATTAAAATGTTTGAATAAAACATCGAATTCGTTTAAATAAAAATATTTTAAATATTTAAATTCTTCACTATTTAATTGTTAAAAAAATAATCCGATGAGGATTAATGTATTTCCAAAGTTCTTTTAATCTACTCTTTTTTGCTCTTACTTTCATCGATATAATAATCATGATAAAAAAGCATTTGGAAGTTTGCATTGAACATTTTAATCATAAAAATTCAATTTATATTTTGATATGTTAAATTTTCAAATTTTAAATATTGTTTCTCAAGAGAATTAAAAAGTATAAAATATTGTTCTTCGAAACATAATTTTTAAAATAAATTGGTTCGATTCTTTACTAAGCATAAATAATTTATTTTAAAAATGATATATAATCGAATATTATAATATTTGTTTTAAATATTGTTTCTCAAGAGAATTAAAAAGTATAAAATATTGTTCTTCGAAACATAATTTTTAAAATAAATTGGTTCGATTCTTTACTAAGCATAAATAATTTATTTTAAAAATGATATATAATCGAATATTATAATATTTGTTTTAAATATTGTTTCTCAAGAGAATTAAAAAGTATAAAATATTGTTCTTCGAAACATAATTTTTAAAATAAATTGGTTCGATTCTTTACTAAGCATAAATAATTTATTTTAAAAATGATATATAATCGAATATTATAATATTTGTTTTAAATATTTTAGATTATTATTATTTTAAAACGAGCTATATTGATAAATAATGATATTTTCCATTTTAATCAAAATTTTGAGAAAAAATCGAATTTATCATTACCACATTTTTTTCACAATAATTTTTTTTTATTTTGGTTTTGAAATTAAAAAATATGTGTACCCTATTCCTATTAAATGTATCATTATAATTATTATTCGATGTCACATTTTCCTCACTATTACAGGGTGTTTCATTCCAATAGACACTTATTTCCAATTGAATAAACATTTTTTTCATTTGAATAGACCCTTTTTTCCATCCCAACAGACCCTTTTTTTCATTCCAATAGACCTTTTTTTCATTTGAATAGACCCTTTTTTTCATTCCAATAGACCTTTTTTTAGATTTGCGGGGTTATTTTTTTGATTAAAATAAAAAAAAATTATCATTGGAACTAATAATTATTTATACCAATCAAAAAGAAAAAGCTTATAATACCTAAGAACAATATGATTTTAACCAACAATGACATATATTAATACCTATAAGTTAAAGTGAATTATTGGTTATAAGAATGAACCCACAGGTCCAGAAAAAAGGGTCTATTGCAATGAAAAAAAGTGTCTATTCAAATTAAAAAAAAGGTCTTTTGGAATGGAAAAAAGTGTCTATTCAAATGAAAAAAAGTGTCTATTGGAATGAAAAGCCCTGTAATTAATTTTCCAAAAATAGGTTCGGTTGGATTTAATTCGGGCATTCACTGTTGGTCTAATGTGTACATAAAATCAAATTAAGCAAAAAAAAATTTTTTTTTTTGAGTTTATGCCATAAGAAAACACTTTCAACCAATTAAATTTTTATAAAAATTGAATTTTTTATTACTTGAATGAGGTTATACTGAAAAATTAAAGGAGTTTTGATTTTCAAAAGGATTTAGTCTTCATTGGAATTATTTTGAAAGTTTTGACAAATATATAGATTATATGCATTAAAGATATTTATTATCGTCATATAAATTAATCAAATATCTAAATAAATTAATATTAAAGTAACTTTAATTTATTTCTAAATATAAATAAACCTAGATATTTTATATATCTTAATAGAGTTAAAGAGCAATGTTTTGATATGAGAAAGCAAAAAATTTGCATAAATTTTAATTGAAATACTGTTTGTGTAATTTTTTCTATTAATTTATAGCATTTTCAAACTTAATATGATTTAAAATTAAGCTATATTTACCCAATTAATATAATTTAATTCAACGCATAAATTAGTTTTTTTTTTTTTTTAAAAAAACAATTTGATTTATTTTAAAATTTTACAATAATAATTATACTATTTATGTAATCAAACCATTAAAAAGTTCATTTTTAGAAGTGTCAGTAAAATTATTTGGATGTTTTAATAAGTTAATTAACAAACATTGTACTTTTTTTTTGTTCTGGATTAATATCTTATGCTTGTAAAATATATGAGATTTAAAAGGAGGAATTTATTATAGTATATATTATTATTTTTTATAATAGAGGATCTACTAAATATAGTGTTTTTAATTTATTATTGGGATTTTAAATGAGTATAAAGCATATTTAAGTATAATAACAGCCGTATTAATAAGAAAAGTTTATGATAAGGTATTTTTTTATTACTTAGTTTATTATTATATTGGAAATAAATCCCATGTATAACAGTAAAAAATTTATAGGTATTACCATGTGATATACAATATTTAAATTTTAATTTTCATTAATAGGAAAGGTAATTTTTTAAGAAGGATATAAAATTATATTAAAAATTATTATTCCGATCTAATAAAATTTTGGTATTCTAGTTGTAGGATTAACCTTTTTCAAAATTTAAGACAAAGAACAGTTGTAAAGTCTGTATTTTGATCCAGATAATTGATTTTAAGAACTAGTTCAATAGTAAAAATTTAAGAATCGAAATATCATTACAAACGTAATAAAGGAATATGAAAATAAAGGATTGAAACACAATAACTTTATGTTCATAAAAGTGGGATCTTATTTAAATTCCAAAAAAAAAAAAAAATTATAAAGTTTTCTGTTAGAATTATATATATATAATCGTTTGTGAAATAAAATATGATTTAAATATTTAATATAAAAAAGATTTTGAATTACAACCACAAAAAAATGGTAAAAATAGAGATAATAATTGAATTAACATATTAAATCGAGTAATTGTTTCAGGAAAAAAATGTTATATCAGTGATTTAAATAATTCTTTATATCATAAAATATGATGTAGTTCTGATTTTTTTAGTAGATTTTGGAATAAATTTTAAATTTTATACGATAAAACAGCTTTTAATTCTAATATTAAATTTTTATGCAATCATAATATGATAAGAATAAATTGACATTGATTTGTGATGTTATAAAATACTAAATAATTTATTATGTTTTTACCTTGATAATAATGTATCTATTACATAATAATTCTATAAAGTAGTTTAGGCTCAAAATTTTATTGTTTTTATCTTAAGAGATCAAATAAATTTGGTATTAAAAGCATTTTGTACATATTTTATACACAAAAAAAATATTATTGACGAGTTAAAATTTTTTTTATTTGAATTTAAAATAAAAATAAGGGTTAATAGCTTATCTTACAATAAAATTCCGTGATTCAAAAAAAAAAGAGGGTTAATTGCAAAAATAAACATGGCAAGCGTATTTTCCTGAATCGGATAGATTGATTTGGATAGAAATATTTTCATCTAACAAATCTTCAGATAAAATTATGAGTCTTTAAATTTATATTATGGCGAAATTATAATGTCACAAATAAATATGCTATTATTAACTGGACCAAAATCACAGAATCGAAATAATAATTAAATGTCCCCCATTAATGAATATTAGGCTACCATCACAATAAATTAGAATATTTCAATAATTTAATATTTTACCCAATAAAATAGTTGAATATGAAATGTGTTTAATTTTATCGATTGGGCTGAAAAAACAAAAATTAATTTGTAAATCGATATGAATTTATGGTACTAAATAAGCGAATATATTTCAAATCAAACGAAATATAAAAAAAAATATCAAAATCCATCAAAATGCAGGCTTAAAAGAAATAAAAAGACATTAAACTATATCCTTAGTTTTACTCATAAAAAAATATATTGAGAGATTAATGGTATTTGCAATAAAAATACTAATAGCTGATTTTTTTTTTGTATTTCACTCTAAATTTTGACAGATAAATCAAAATGTTTTATTGGGGAATTTATGTTTATTCTTTTAATTTTGCACTCAGTAAATAGGCGACCAATTAAGAGATATCCCTTTTCTTAGTTAAAGTTGTAATTATAGATTAGATTTAGTTATTTTTTCATAAGAATCATCTTCAAATAATCTGATTGCACAAAGTATTTTTCGATAATTTTAAAGAAAACCTACTCTTCTGTTAAAGAAAATCCACCAATAAAATAAACGAAAAAAATAATCTTGAAAAGCATATAACTATATTTACAAGCTATGTTTTCTAATGAAAATTTTTAAATAATCTAAAATAGTAACTTAAAAGCCTATTAATATTTTTTTGAATAAAAATCCAAAGAAAATAAATTTACTGTGCGTATAAGCAATAATATTGCCTTTTATTTATATATTATTATCTTTTTTGTAGACGAATATGGATTATCTAGAATTTATTGATTTATTAAATCAATTATCTTAACAATCATTATGAAATAGTTTAAAATATTTCTCTGCAGATACATAAAGCATAAGTTTTCATATTTCGAACATCATAACCTTGTATAGTTAGACTTTTGTGCCAATTTAAATCTAATTAATTTCACAGTTATGAAAAAATTTAAGTAAATATCTTTAATATTATAATTATAATTAGAAATATAATTCAATAAACTAATATATAAAATTCTAATGTCAAAACTTATGTCAAAATTTTATTTAATAATATAAACTATTTTATTAACCTTAATAAATTCTCAGTGAATAAAAATAAAAAACAAATTGTGATTTCTTTTAATAAAATTTGATTTATCATGAACTAGTTGATACAAAAATAAATCTTTATTTTATTTTAAAGAAAACCAATTATCATTTTCATTGGAGTTAATTATTCTTAATGGATGTAACGAAATACATTAATTTTTAAGGCATATACAGATTTCATAAATGTCAATTTTAATTCATATTTTCATTCTTGCAGCGCCCCAAAGTTGCTTTAGTCCACCGTAATACTTTTCACAAATGATACTAAAACTCGATAATTTTAAACTGTTATTGTAATACAATTGGTTCAAGTTTTTCCCTTTTACTGGTAGTATACTAGGAAAATACCTATTCATTCCGATATATCCTAAATCTTCTATAATGGACTAAAATTGCGGTTTATCAAGGCTAAGTTCCTCCTGAGTTTTCAAAATAATTTTTTTGTATATATTTAACCTTCCTAAAAATGTATTGAAATCATGAATCGAGCCAAAAATTATTTTTCTCGCCATTATCACTCTACCATCTGGATTGTGAGCGAACTCTCATTTCACACAGTATTTCTTATGCTTTGTACAAAATAATATTTTGGAAACTTGGAAATCTGTGGTAAATCTTGAGCACTCTTAGATAGATGCATAAATCACTAATGCAGCATCTGGATAGTAAGCGAAAGACAGGCTTTGAAGATATTTTTTGGACTTATTTATTTCAACTAAAAACTCCTTTTTGATCTTTTTTTTTAATAGCATTTAATACCCTCACTATCAATCTTTGTGTTGAGCCTGAATTCATTCCATATGACAGACCCAAAGAAGAAAATTTTGGGTATACCTTTAAATAGGATAAAAATACCATCAACGAATCCTTAAGTGAAAGTTTGATTTTTCTACTCTTTTCAATTCTTATTTTGGAAAGATCAGCATTTAACAAAGCGAATATATTGCTAAATGAATTAAAATTAAATTTCGTTAAAGTCTTCAGTTCTTCCTCAGAGAATTTTTCAAAATATTTATCATTTTCAGTTGTCACCATTTCAAAAGCATTTTCAACTTCTAAATCATCTCGGTTTATAGCATCAATTACTTGAGCTCTATCTATTAACCTCTGGAAATTGCTATCTGAAATTATTGTTACCGATGAGCTTTAAAAAGATGTTTAAAATTTTTATTTTAGATTTTTTATTCAAAAATTAATAAAGTTTTTGATATATATAAATAAATACGATAGGTGTGGAGTGATCAAATTTTTATTTGTACTCTTTTATCTAAAAATCACAGAATTATCATTAATGCGTGAAATAAACCAATAGTAAAATAAATCACAAAAAAAACATATAGATTAATATAAACCCCGCAAATTTCTCAATCACTATTTTTTTTAAGTAAAACTAAGGATATAACTTAATGTCTTTTTATTTCAATTAAGCCTGCATTTTGATGGATTTTGATATTTTTTTTTATATCACGTTTGATTTGAAATATATTCGCTTATTTAGTACCATAAATGCATATCGTTTTACAAATTAATTTTTGTTTTTTCAGCCCAATCGATAAAATTAAACACATTTCATATGCAACTATTTTATTGGGTAAAATATTAAATTATTGAAATATTCTAATTTATTGTGATGGTAGCCTAATATTCATTAATGGGGGACATTTAATTATTATTTCGATTCTGTGATTTTGGTCCAGTTAATAATAGCATATTTATTTGTGACATTATAATTTTGCCATAATATAAATTTAAAGACTCATAATTTTATCTGAAGATTTGTTAGATGAAAATATTTCTATCCAAATCAATCTATCCGATTCAGGAAAATATGCTTGTCATGTTTATTTTTGCAATTGCTTTCAAAATCATGTCTATTTTTGCGATTTCCCCTAAAAATAATCGTATTTTTTTAGCAAAATTTTCAAAATCTATAAAATTGCGAATATAATATAAAGCCTCTCAGTGATGCTACCAAAATTGGTTCAAATGAATTAAAAAAACCCACCACCATACAGCTGGGGATAAAATAAAGCTGACCTAATACCTTCCCCGATTAATCTAACAATTGGCATATCCAAGATCAAAAAAGCAATACGAGGACTACAATAAATATAAAGAAAAGACGAAGAACATAAATATAAAAAGAAAGTAAAATTAAATGGATTACACTACCTTGGAATTTTAAAAGGGGTATTTTTAAAATAGGTGATTTTAAAGTTACATCGTCTGCAAATAAAATATCAGGTAATTGAATAGCACATATAAAAATGGTAATAAAATATTTTAAGAGAAAAGAATGCCTTTCTTTCCCATTGATTACAAGTATAAAAAAATAGTTCCCAGTAAGATAACGCATTAGTAAGTAAAAATAGTCTTTTTTAATTTTTACAGGTATAATGTAGCATCATCCAGTCAAAAAGACTTTTAACAGATGATAGTTTGTAATCGAAAATATCTTCAAAAGAAAGAGCTTGTTGAGGATCAAAAAGGTCAAATTGGTCGATATCGAGATAATTATTTTTAATCATGTTAATATTTCCATAATCGTAGCTTTTTGAAAACTCCTCAACTGCGCGTGTATCAGGAATGAAAGATAAATCTATATTTTTAAGGGGTGAGTCCTTGTTTAAATCAAAATAACTATCAGGAAATCCCAAGGATTGAGAAATTCCAAACTCATAGATATAGGATTGAAGTGATGAATTTTTAAAATCATCAGGGAATATTGATGTTTTGGTTATGCTATTTGAATAGTCAGATTCGTATGAAGGGTTGATTACATTTTTGTGATGATTTTTTTCTATTGAAGAAATAGAATTTTCCCTGTTATTTCTTAAAGAAAAGTTAGCATATTGGATTGCTGAAAAGTCCCATAGAAAAGAACATGTAATGAAGCTAAATTGTCTCATAAGAATTGCATGGTCTATCTGGCAAAATAGATCTTGGTAAGCAACTTTTTGAGGAGATAGTTCGAATGAAGGATCTCTAGGATTGTATTGAGGAAATTGTAAAAGTGCAGAAACACACAGGGGTAGATTGTCGGCCTTTAAACTTTCAATCAATGATGGAAGTCTATGACGTATCATGGATATTTCAAATCCTCTATCAATTAAAAATCTCTGAGCAATTTGAGAGGTAGCTTGAATTGGAATATCTTTTGGATTTTCATCATTTATGAAAATTTCAGCACTAGAGGATTGTGGTAAGTTAGGAAACATTCTAGACACATTGTTTGTTTGACTGAGAATAATAACTAGATATATCGGGTTAAATCCTTCAGTGATAGCATAGATATACTCTAGAAATTCCCGAACAAAGATTTTAATGTTGCAGTTTTTTATCGTTTTTGAAAAATAAGTTGAGTTGGAATGGCCTGATACAGGATCAAGAGTGCATTCATAAGCAAAAAGAGGTCTTTTAGGTAATCTAGTAGAGTTAGAAATTCTAGATTTATATTTTTTAGTGAAGGGAATATCTATAATAGTTTCAGGAAATGGGGGTTTAGGATAATTAAACAGGTTGTATTCATTTATTTTTAGCCTTGACACTGTCCACAGTAGGTCACATTTTAGCAGAATAGATGGTACAAAGCTATGGCAAAATTTAATAATCTCATTATTTAATATCGATAGTATTCTTAGAATTGCTATCCCTTTTGGTGAAAATATTTGATTCGATTTTCCATTATCGATTACACTTTTATCGCTTTCAGTAGCGTTGAGATCAGTTATTATGATAGGTAAAAGATTGGTTTTTCGGTATATTTCATTGTTTTTGTTTGAATTAAAATTTTTTATAGAAGATAATTTCCCAAAAGATCCCATTTTTATTTTCAAGGAAGCGTCATCTAGAGAAAATAAATGAAGTACCCCAAAGGAATCGAAATTGTTGATTTTAATATCACTGTCCATAGGAATAATTGAAAACACTGTCCCGGAAATAAGGCCACATAACATTATCCAAACCCCAAGATCATTCATGTGAGAAAAAAACTCAGTGAAATCAAACTCTCCGCCATTAAAATCAGACAAAATCAGAAGATTATCCAAAATACGTAAATAATGAGCGCGTACATCACTAATAAAGGTATTGGATAAAGATTTTTCCGAAAACTTTTTATAGAGAAGATTGTATTGAAGTTCAATAGAGCGTTTTCCGAAATTTAATATCCCATATTTAGAAAAAATGTTCTTTAAGAAGAATAGCCCAGAGTAGACCTTTAATTGTGGTGCATCAGGTTCATGAATTTGTCGATGTAACTGAGGGTTTAATGCAACACGCTCAATAATGAATACAAATAGCTCCTGATCGTTGAGACACATAGAGCTCAATGCCAGTCTTTCGAGGTACAGAAACTTTAGAGGAACAATTTCTGTTTCTTTAGATTCAAGTTTTAAGTCAATTAGTGATCCATAAAAGGAAGTAATGGTGTTGTTCATTACAGCTTGAGAAGTGGATAAATCATAACTGGAGTTTTGATAAAAAAATTTCTGAGTAGATAGTAGGGCTTTTGCCAGATTTAAATAAGAGTTTGAAAGTTTTTCGATGTCTCGAGCGTATGAGCCATGATCTGGTATAATTTCTAGTAAATTTTTACGTGGAAATGAAAAAATCTCATTGTTTTTTGAGAGCTCGGTTGATGTTATGAAGAAAATGGAAGCTTCATAGTATTTTTCCTGATAAAGAAAATCTATCCCCTTGCTATAAATGGAATTTAGGTAAGATATCTCGGTTATTTTAGAACTAGTGTCAAAAAAAACTCCATCTAAAAAATACTTTGATCCATTCTTGAGAAAATTCTCCAATGAGCTATAAAAATATGATTCGATTGGGATAGAAAAAACTATATTTTCATTTAAACGAGGGAATATTATTGAAGTGGATTTTCCGAGAGAATCCCTGACATTTCTTGAATTATTAAAAAATTCTAAGGATGAATCAAAGGTGTTTTGTGATTGAATGTCGTGACCATAAACGTTGTTTGAGCTATATTGATTTGCATTTATTGATTTGTTAATGTTTGTTATTTTTTTACACGTAAGAACGTAGTCATTAATAGATCCACTTTCACAATTAATTCGAGCCAAAGTTTGGTTAGAATAACTTGAAATGGATACATCCAAATTCAGGGATTTTTCAAACATAAGTAAAGCCTTACCGAATTTGTTTTTAGAAAAATAAAACCGCCCCAGGTCATAGAATGAAGAAGCAGCAGAGAAAAAGGATATTCCGATATTTGAAAAATCCTTTTCCATGAGAAATTTGAATAATTTTTCAGAGTTTTCATCCAAGACATTTTCGGAAATTTGGTCAGAAAAAGACTTATTAAAATCAAAAGACATGGAGTTCTCTCTATAAAAAGAGCGGACAATCCACCTGTGATATAAATACTGAGAAAACTTCGATAATGCAAGTCTGTTTGGGTTTTCAGGCTCAAGCGAACGTAAAACAAAACCAGCATCTTTGTTAAAAACATTTCGATTCGAATTTGGATCTGAGCTTTCTAAAAGATACATAAATAGCACATGACGGACAGCAGAATGAACATTCTCTTCTATTTCAGGCTCATCTATTCGAACCAATCTTATAAGCTCGCAAGAGATATTTAGAAATCTCAAAGATCTTTTTTTAGCAAGCGAGTTTTGATTGATAAAACTCAGAAGAGACGAAATGTTTTCATAAGGTAAACCGGAATTGATGTCACGTCTAAACATTGAAAATTGGTAGATAGGCTTATCGAAATATTTGCTACTCTTCTCTGAATCTATTTTTTTTTTTTAAAAAAAAAAATAACAATTAGAAATAAAATATGTTTTTCTGTATCAAGTAATTTAAAATTAAACATGAAAATCTTGAAAAAATGCGAAAAAAATAAACAATAATTTTTTGAAAAAAAAAAACAGAGTGGTTTGTAGTAAAAAAAGACAATTCTTTTTACCAAAATTGATGTCAGGAGAATTTTCCGAATTTTCCAGATATTTAGATGGTCTTGGGGATTCTGGAGTGGAAGGTCCAAACAAGGATTCTGTAAACTCATCGGAAACTTTACCGATTTCATTTTCAGGAAAATCAGTTGTTGACAACCCAAGCTGGAGACTAATGGATTCATTCAAGGTTAGAGTGCCAATATTTTTCACATTGGCTAAATTTTGCAAAAGCTCACAGGCTATGGAATATTTTGAATGATTCCCGCCATTTGGAATAATTTCTGGGGCAAACTAGTTAATTAAAGTAGAAACGTCATGAAATAAATCTTTGCTGATAATAAGCAGAAAGAGAGCGTTTTTGTAGAATATTTTAGTCTTACATCTTCATATATCTTTTCAGGTCTGATAGTATAATCTAACCAATTCATATTATGTTTAGTATTATGAAAATATGAACATAGCAACAAAAAGGTAAAATATGGAAAATTGCCTGAAAGATTCTCGTAGTAGAAATTAAAACAAACCAATACTTTAACCAATACATGGATTATTTCATCAGAGAACACTTATTAAGTTTTATAATCTTATTGGATAACTCAATTCCTAAAATCTAGTCAATAAAACCAATTTTATAAAGTTAAATTAAATTAAGAAAAATAGAGTCCATCTAAACGCGGAATACCTTTTCTTAATTTAGATTATTGTGTAATAGATCTATGGAGATGATTAATACTAAAATTCCGTCGATCCTGCCCCACTTTGGATAGATAGAAGCGCTTAAACTCAATGATTTTGAAGTGAAAGAATATGATCAAACCGAATCTAGAGCGAAAAAAAGTCAAATTAGAATCTGTGCAGTTTGAAGTACTACCCGCGCGAACGGTTCGAACTATGTTAGCACATAAGTTTTACAAACAATGACAGCTTGTTTTAGGAAAGCAGTGACGAAAATATCAACTCTTCATAAAAAAATCCTCCATTTTATTTATCATAATAGAGGATGACTCTTTCTAGGGGCTCAACCATCTCAGAATTTTTTTTTTAACTGGTATAGATTAACTCATTCCTATACGTCTTCTCAATCACCCCCCTTATTTAGCCCTTTCCCGGCTGTGGGCCAAATTGGGCCATTATTTTATGCCCAATATCGGTTTCGAAACGAGATTTATATTACAAAAAAATTTTGTCGATAAGACACTCTGAATGAATTATTAAACCAAAAAAACCAATTTTTGACTAATCGGAATGAAAAATGACTACTGTGCTCTATAGAATTATTAAGAGTGAAATGCCTTACCGTAGTTTAGGAGCATAGGTAGTGTACTTCGAAAAGTACAGAATACTAAAATATCACACAGAGTTGTACTATTATTGGTTGGAAGTAGCGGAGACAGCGCACAACGATTCCAGGGGAGGATCGTTTCTAAACAGGAGGAAACCATCTTTTAGCACAGCTGAGACATAGTCTTGTACACAAGTCCAGCGTTCGACAGTTGGGCTAATATCAGAACCTAACAGCCATTAGCATGAAAGCTATTTCGATCTAGCCAACGATTGGGTAGATTCCTAATTTATTTAATCCTGTTAGAGGTAGACTCTAACTATGTATCAGCTATACTAAAGGGGGATTAGGTACTCAAGTGGTATGACGGCATTTGCGTCTTAGATGAAGCTACGCCCCATTTATATTCTGCCAGTCTTGGAACGCTCAAGGATTGTAATAGTCACTTATTAAGTTGGTTTTATGGTCTAGTTAGTTTTGCTCGTATTCAAATATAAATTTTTTTTATATTGTTCGTTTGCGTTTTACCGGTAGTTGGCTTTGAGTGTTTAGTTTATTTTTTCCTCTTTCGTGGACTGAGATCATTACCCGTTAGTCCAGTTTTATTTAGTTGGCATATTTTTGCTTAGTGAAGGCAATAGCTTAGATAGTGTTGTGGTCATGGTTATGCGCAACCATGAGTTGGTCGAGACCGGTGCTTACCCTTATGGGTTTTCCCCGGAGGCGGACACTTGGCGAGAGGCGTCAGAGGATAGGGATAGCTATGTTTCGGCATCAATATCTATTGATGCCCTTGAGCTAAGTGAAGACTTAGACCCATCGGTCAACTTGGAGGGAGAACCAGTTATGAAGGACCTTTTGTCTTCTTTATTGGGTCTTTCTTTAGGTTCCGGTTCCAACCCCCCGGTAATGTTTTCGCCCTTTATTCCTACCGTGGGGTCTGTACAAACACTTAGTGCTGTAAGTACAGGGAGCAATGGGCAAAGTGTGGATAGGCGGATTAATGGAGCAATACCTGCCCTAAAGTCTCTTCTGGGTGAGGGCGTATAGTGTGCTAGCAGTATTTCGCTTAGTTTTGCCTCTTCTTTGGCCTACCAACACCATTTTAGGAGCGATGACTTGTAGAGGTCTAACTGGTATAGGGAATCCGCTTCCGACAGTACTAAGATTATGTACTTATATAAGATACTAAGAATTGGATATAGCAAGATAAGCAATTAAGGGCTTAGAAAACTCGGAACTTCAATATTTTGAAAAGCCTAATCATTTCTAAAAAGATTTGCCTTTACATTTTATATCAAATTCCCGGTCTTAACCGATAAGAACTTTGTGGACATTGGAAAATATAAAAGATTCGGTATTTCCATCTGATTGGCTGTTTACATAATAGGAGCTCGATAACTTAAATTAAATATCGTTCTTTGAAAAAGAGATTAATTCATAGACGTTAAACTTTAGCCATATATTCATTTTAGTCAATTCTAAAGGGGATCTTTCGGTTGGTGGGTTACACCCTTTATCCGTAGGTACGCAGCCGGTAGATCGGCAGAGGAGCATATTTTAGTTAGGATGATAGTTTCTTCTATAATTATTTTTCTTTTTCTCATATTACAATATTATAATTTTTAATTAAGTTATCTTAAAATAAAATTACATAACACAAAAAAACTTTGCGCTATGAACCTGAGAAATTCCTGATTAGATTATATCGGTTAGGGTGACATACTCCTATTTCCTTATCCTTTTCAGGGGCAGATGTGAAAAATATTTAATTCACTAATTGCATAATATTTTCATTATACTAACATTATTGTGTGTTATTGGATGAATCAATAATTTGGGAGCAATTTAAAAACATTAATGTCACAAGTATATTTGAGGCTTAAATTTTGGCCCGGAAAAGGTTAAATATCATGAATGAAGACCAATAGAGTAATATATTATCTCTAAAAATGCTGATATTTTGTAATTTTTTTTATCACGGAATTTTATTGTAAATAAAAGCATTTAAGCCCTTTTCTGCGTTTAACACTTATTTTTTTGCTACAATTAACCCTCGTTTTACATGATTATTTGTTATTAATTTTTTTAGCAAACAATAAAAAACCGATTAAAATGGATTCGTATTTAACTTTTTAGTCTCCGCTGAGATCTGTGTCGGAATTAAAATGTCTCCTCCCAATGTCTTATTAGCAATCAGACACTAAAAAGAAATTTAATAAATGTTAATTGGGTAGAAATAGCTCCCAAAAAAGGGTTTAACCGAATCTATCAAGTTTGTTACCACTATTGACATTATCCAACAAATAGTGAAGGTGGTTGAAAGCTAAGTTAATCATTGGTATTAAGCAGCCTTATAAATTTGTAAACATCTTAAGTTTTTGGAAAGGGGGTCTTTTTTATTTTTTTATTATAAATTTTAGTATTTTATATATTTGATTATAAAAACATACTTTAAATTATTAGCTGTCAAAGAATAAAATAACAAAACTATAGAAATAAAGTTTTGAAAGGATAATATGAGACTTATCTTTTTGATTGGTTAAATAAACGAAACATTAATCCTAAAAAAAAAACTTATATTTTAAAAAAAAATACCTTAGTGAAATTTTAGGGTAAAATAAAAATTAATAAAAAAGTGTGCCAATCTTTCTGATATGTAATAAAATACTCTGGGATTAAATGTTTTTACAAATATTGGATATTAATTATTATCAAAAAATAAAGAAAAATATCTACACGAAAAATTCTGATTTGGAGCTTAAAAAATACTATATGATCATAAGTAATATAAATTGTTACTTATATTGAGAATCTAATTATTAACTCAATAAAAAGCGCATCGATTTTTGTAAATTTTTTTAACATATTTGTAAAATTTGATGCATCACGCAGGGATTTTTATGTCAGTAATTCTTAAAAAAAACTATATAGCATGAAAAGGAATGGAGGGTTATTCTTTCTTATTGTAATAATTATTGAAGAAAATTTCGTTTAATCAAAGGTTAAAAGTTTTATGACTAGGAGTAGGGTAGAAATATTGTCAAATTATGTAGTATCTATTTCAACTTTCACATTTCACATTTCACATCTCAACTTTCCCTCTCTCCCTCTAACCATTATCTTTTTCCAAATCCCAAAAAACTAAGACATTTTATTATAATGAATTTAATTTTTAAAATTTCTAACAATTGCTATCTAAAATATTTTTTATTTATATATTTCAAGTTTTATTAAGTTATAGCTTTTAGCATAGTTTTTTAAAATTGGATGTTTTATTTAATAGCATTTTTGCGAATATTAAATATTAAATTGTATCAATTTAGTATCACTAATTAGAATTTATTGGGGTTTCAAATTTCTTATCAATAAAACTCTACAATTATAGTGAAAAAATGGAAAAATGATCTATTTCAACTTTTTTTTGTAATTCTGCAATTTTAATTATAAGATACAGCGATTAAATTATATGATAAAATCATTAAATTTCGTGTATAATCGCCATGATATTTATAGTTAGTTGAAAAATAGTCATTTTGGCTTAAAAATTCTTAGACTTTTGGATTTTTTTTGATCGCCTATTTTTAAAAATATAAGATTTTTTCTAATTTTTTTAAACTACCATCGACTAGGTATTATTAATCCTTATAAAATAAAATATTATCAAATAAATTTATATTAATTTTTAGTATTTATAGCATAAAAAAGATGTATAAATCGCTCATGTAGCAAATAAACAGTCCGGATTTTTTTCAATTTATATTAGTATGTTGCTTATGTTCATATTTTTTTTTATATCACGATAAGCCTTTCTTGAAACTTTTTAAAAATATAATAATTTCCCATAATTAAATTCTTATCTATATATGAATTTCACAAAAAAGAGGCTGTTTTATTTTTGTATTGGTTTTAAATTATCTTAAAAATATCTAGAAAAAGATTTTATCTAGATGGAAAAAAATAACTAAACATTATTTAATGAGATTGGGACCTTCTGAAACGTCAACGAATCAATCAATGGATTTTTTAATGAAATGTTATGAATATCAAAATAGATGCATTTTAATCAAAATTTACATAGCTTCATCAAAAAATAAAATCATTTTTTAACCCGTGTAAATTTTTTTATCTTTGAGAAATTTTATAAATGTACAAATGATTTATCTAAAAACAATTTAACCAATAAAATCCAAAACTAAATAAAGATACACTATATTGGTAAACTTGTAAAAAAAATTTTATTTAAATTAGAGAAATTTAGTTTTTATAATAATTTTAAGATGTGACTAATAGATTATAAAGCTTCAATTTATGAAGATACCGATTTTTATTTTCTAAATGTGGGGATATCGCATAAATGAAAAGTATAAAAAGTATAAAAAATGAGGACATTGAAATAAAATTACAGTTATAAAACATAATTTAGATTAAAATTTTGATCTTTTTATTTATATATAGCAATGCCTTTTAAATTATATTGAAATTCTTATTTATTTTGTGAATTTGATGAATAATTATTTTAAAATGTTTTTTTATATTATTTTTTTAATTTAATAGGTATTATTTTGATTTTTAGACAGAAATTTTATTTTATTGAAGATCAGAATCATGATTCACGATTTACTAAGAATTTTGAACTTAATTACATTTAGACTCGCCATAGAAATAAATGCTGAAACGAAAGTAAAATTTTATATTGAATTAAGCACTGGATCAAGCACAAATCAAATAATAATGAAATACATACATCAATAAACATATAATAAAACATCAAATATTAAATCAAATATTAGAACAGCTTATATATCAACCGCTATATTAATGAATACATAAATCAACCCGTCAACTATTATACCAATTAATATATCATATATTACACCAAATATACATTAATCAATTCGCTAAAAATTACATAAATTATTACATCCTATATTACATAAACTAATTTATAAATGACTACATCAACTAATTGATCAATAACTTCATCAAAAATTATATCGATTACTAAGTCATTATAGTAAATCAACTATTAAATCAATGAATTTCTCAAAAATTTATCAACAACTATATCAAAAAATACATAACATAGTAAATTAAGTAATAAATCAGCAGCTAAATCAATTAATACGTATACTTTAAATCAAACGAAATCAATGCTACAAAATAAAACACATAATATTACAACAAATGCGCGACCTACTACCACCTTAACTAATACATCAACTACAAATGCTCAAATCATTAATAGTACTACAGCGACAATTATAATCACATTTTGAAAATCTCATGATAATGGCAATATACTGTATTGAAAAAAAAATTATTATATATTTCCAAATATTCCTTAAATGGATTTTAATTCTCTAAAAAATTGATTTTTATATAAATTTTTACAACACTTTGAATAATTTTTTTATTTTCATAAGACTATTACTAAAATTATAATAATACATTGATTATTGATTTTTTGATTGATTTTTTAATAATTTTATTAAATATATTTAGAGCTTATAAGAAATTTTAAAATGATAAATAAATTGAAAAAATAGAATTATTTTTAACTTCAGTCATTCTTTTTTTGGTCTTTTTTTGGTCTGTGATATTCATTAAAGCAATTTTTTTTTTGATTAAAGAAAATTTTGACTTCATCTAAGTTACACTTCTACCTAGTTCTGACACGCTCTTCTTCCCTGATACAGAAATAACACTTTCTCATTTTTTATTGAATCGTAATATATATATTATTTATTAGTATTTCTGCTTTCGGTGAATAATATTTTCCTCCATTTTTTCTTTTTCACTACTTAGAAATGATTAGAGATATAGATTTCACTTTCACGTACTATTTCATGTATATATTTTATCTTAAATTTCAAAAATTTTACATGAAAAAGCTCTTTTATTTTTTTTCTGTGTTTTTCATAAATTTTTGCATATTTTCAAAGATTTTATCACACACACACACACACAATCAAAAAAAATCTTGGCAGAAATCTCAGAATTTTTAATTCAATTTTTTAAAGCTTTTTTCTTTTATCGAATTTATCAAAAAGGTTTATGTTTTTATTCTAGTTAGTGATTAAAGACTTAATAGTTACTTCTAATTTACCTCCATCATGTTGATTTCTGTTACCTATAGTTTTATATCTTGTGTAGCTAAAATTAGAAAAATGTAAAACGGTCTATTTTCCATAAATTTTATAATAAAAATTGATTATAAAGATTCATACCAATCCCAGGAATATTTTTAGAACGATTTGCTGTTTTTGAATTTTGGAAGAACTTTCTAGTTGGAAAAAATTGTTCCACATACTTAGATGTTTTTTGAAAAAAGATATTTTATAAGTTCTACAGAATTAAAACACCCGTCTAGGGAAATCCTGTGTTTGGATGATTTAAGAACTTAAAAACTTAAGATATGTTTTTTACTACCCTAAATCCTAAGGATTTTTCTGGATTTATGTAAGATTCCCCTTTATATAATTCAAAATTCCATCAGTACCCAGTATATTCGGCTAAGACCCAAATTTTAAAAACCTTTTTTATAGTTTTATTTGGCATAAAGAGCCTGAAAAATGATCTTTCTCGGAATTTTATCATTTATTCATCAATTTATACGTTTTTATCATGATTAATTTTTTTTGGAAATTATCTTTAATTCTAGCTAAAATATTTCTAATTTTGAAGATTTTATTGTATTTACTATATATGCTTTCAAACTTTTATTTGTTTCCTAAATTAAAATTAGAAAGAAAATTGTGAATAAATTTGAATAAGCAAGGTTTGCAATATATAATCAATTATTATTGAATCTGAACTCCAATAATTTTTAATAACAGGAAGTTTCTATATCCTAATAAGCACATTAATTTACAGAAATATTTTGAAGTCCTTCATGGATATTTTAATTTTTTTACTTTTGAATTTGAAATCAATGTATTTTTTAGAGTTTATAAAAATTTCTTTCGACACTTCTTTGTCAAAAAATATTTTGAAAATCGTATAAAAAGTAATAGAATTTAGATCAAAAATAAAACGGGATATTATTGGGACTAGAAAAAATTATTAATGGACATGGAATATTTAAAAATTTGCTCCAATTTTTTTTTAATGAGATTTTTCGAATATCCTACTATCTGTGAGCCAAACAATCCATTAGACTCGTTTTCAATATGGAAAAATTTTCTAGTTAAAAATTTAAAACTCTTTTAGAATCTTGTTATGAATTTGAGTCTGAAACACAGGATATATTTCAAGACAGACTTATTTCAAATATCATATTATTATCCATATTTTTAAAAAAATTATAAAAATTAGTTTATTATTCAAATGTAAAAAGATAAAAAATCATTTTTTTAAATTGTCTTAATATTAAAATTTCACATAAATACAGTGTAATGTACTTTATTTTCATACAAATTATATAAATTTGTACATTTTAAAAACAAGACCTATCAGAAATCAGAACTGTGACCGACCGATGGCTGCAACTAATAATTTATTTGCAGCGACAAAAATTAGCTGGTTTTTAATAATATTTTTATATAGAATGAGTTTACGTACTAATAAAACCCTCCAATTGAAAGTCAGTGTTTTTTTCCAATATATAGCTGCAGCTGATATTTCCCTTGTAGTCTAAACTATTTGCTGGTTTTTATTAATAATTTTATATTGAATTCTATTACATATTATTTAAAAAAACAATTTAAAACCAGAATTGTGGCCACTATCTGGAATCAATTGAAATTTTTCTTGCGTCCTCAGCCATTAGTCGTTTTTAAATTTCCATGAGTATCTATTGTATAAAAAATAATTCTTTTCGCTTTGTAAAATCCAAAATGTGCCTATAACTCGTTTCAAAATTATGGAAAATGCACCTAAGTTTCCAGATAAATGTGGTTTAATTTTTGGTATATTATTCGTCAATTTTATCTTAAAGTAATTTACATGAGACAAAATTGAATAAAATTTATAATTCATATAATATTTCGTTAAATATTATTAGGCACAGATTTCCGAATTTTTTTTTATTCTTTACTAAAATATTAGTAAAATCTATCTATTAAAAAAATTATATAATAATTGGGTATCATTATTATTAAAATGGCTATTAAAGAGGTAGGACGCGCCTTTTCGTCCTAGGTGGAATTACGCCCTTTTTATAGTCTGAAGGTTTTAGCACGCTAGAAGACTCTTTTTAATCCCTTATAGTAGTTTTGTAGACTAGGTAGTCTTTTGTCATATTTTCAATATATTTGGTTTATATTGTTCAGTAGTGTTTAACCAGTTCGAATCTGGTAGTGGTTTTGTTTAGTTAAAGTTTTAGTATACTTTCGTGGACTGGGATTTGTTACCCGTTAGTCCGTTTTGTTTAGTTAAAGTTTTGGTATACTTTCGTGGTCTGGGATTTGTTACCGTTAGTCCGTTTTGTTTAGTTAGTTAATTTAGTGTTGGCATTAATTCAATAGTGCTATGGGCATGATCAGGCGCGATCATGAGTTGGTCGATTCCGACGCTTATCCTTATGGATTTGCCTCGGAGGTAGCCGCTTGGCGTGAGGTAGTCGATGACAGAGATAGTAATACTTCGGTATCTTCTCTTTCTGAAGTTGCTGCGCTGGGCGACGACTTAGACCCATCAGTTAACTTGGCGGGAGAACCGATAATGGAGGGCTTAGTGTCTTGGTTATTGGGTCTTTCGTTAAGTGCTGATCCCAAACCCCCGGTAAGGTTCTCGCCTGTTATTCCTACCGTGGGGGCTGTATAAACGCTTAGCGTTGTAAGTGAAGGGAGCAATGGGCGAAGTGTAGATAGGCGGA
>LSSL01000059.1:0-34952 GCA_001953115.1 Smittium mucronatum | reverse complement strand
CTTTCGTTAAGTGCTGATCCCAAACCCCCGGTAAGGTTCTCGCCTGTTATTCCTACCGTGGGGGCTGTATAAACGCTTAGCGTTGTAAGTGAAGGGAGCAATGGGCGAAGTGTAGATAGGCGGAGTAGGGAAATAATACCTGCCCTAAGGTCTCTGTTGGGTGAGGGCGATAGGTGTACTAGCGATAGTTTGCTTAGCGTTGCCTCATCTTTGGCTACACAGCAACAGTTTCGAAGCGAGGATTTATACCAGTCTAACTGGTATAAGGAATCCGCTTCCGACACTATCGATAGTTCATTAGTATCTGTGAATTTTAGTAAGATCGCCTGAAAGTGGAAACTGAGACGAAAGAGTTAACTCTTTTTCTTCCGGTGGGCCATTTCGTGCCATTTTCATTGCCAATATTCATATTGCCTCAATTCACATTCAAAAAATTAACATTCCATTGGCAAATTTTTTGAAATTAGTTGAAAAAGCTGCATAGATTAATCAAATCAGAATAATTCACACACATGGAGACGAAAAAGTTAAGAGATCCAATCATCTAATTTTATGAACTTTATAAATCGATTTTTCTGTGCGGAATTGGATTCGCAAATAATGATCTATCATTTAAATCAATTAATTTTTTGAGATCAGTAGGCCTTTTTTTTTCCACGAAAAAAATAATCCTAAACGCTAGATAAGCTGAATTCGGTACATTTTTTGAAAATTGAACTCAATTAAATTTTTTTTTTTTAGATTATAAATTTTTTTATAAAAAAAAATTTATGAAAATTTTCTACACTCTGAGTTGTTCTGGAGTTTCATTATATCAACTGTGTCGACCAAAATTTTAGCATAAACTGATTTATTTGATTAATATTGTTTTTATAGAGGTTTCAATTACAATAATTCTAAAAAATGGTCAACTAATTGTAACCTAAGCAATAATAAAATGATAATAAAATGATAATTAATGTAATATTGTCAATATTTCATGCATTTTTAATAAATAAATTAAGAGCAAAGATGAAATATAAAAATTAAACACTAAATAATTGTTTTTTATTTGAAGTTTTTATGTTTTTATTGATAAATTTTATTAATATTTTCGTTCTTCTAAGCTCAGTGAAACTATTAAAGTATTTTTTAAAATCATAAGTATATATGTTTTTGGATTTCATAAGTAATAGTACCTGAAAATTAATTAATTCATATTAGGCTTCTTAACACAACGATCTTTATATTATGAATGAATAGATCTGTAAAGAAAATACACTTTTTATTATAAAGACATAAATGAAACCCCTTCTAAATACATAATAATAACAGAGAGGGAGAATATTAAGTATTATCTTCTTTATTGTGTAATTTTGAATCTTATCCTATGAAATTAATAGCAAAAATTGCATATATACATATTAATTATATTTACAGATAATCTTAGTGGAAATATTATTGACATTATCTAAAAATCAAAAATTTCAATTAATTTAACTATTTTCTTGAAATTAAGTCATTTACAGATTCACTTAAATCAATGTTATGGATAAAATAAATATGAAAAATAATGATTTCGCCTACGAACTAGGATTATTCAGTGAAAAAATGACAAAAAACAAAATGAAAAGTCGAAAATTTAAAGGTAAAAAAGGGTAAAAAAAACATGATTTGATGAGGGAGATTTTTTTTATGAAGATTTTCCATATAAAAACTAATCACGATTGATACCATTCTTCTTATTTTTCATATATTATTTTTAAACTAGAAATAAAATATCATTAAAATTGATCATTGAATTATACCCTTTTAAAACTTTATTTTTCATTAGAGCTTAAAATTACAGTTAACTCTAAAACACCATAGTACTTTGAGGCATATTAAGTGTACCGGTATCAATTTTTTTTTTGCAAAGATACTCTATGAACTTAGAAAATGGGATCTAAAATATCTATGTTGTGTATCACCAGAAATTATCAAAATAATTTAGAAATTCAGGGATAAGGTTCGTACGTTTTTTATTGAAATTCAAAAAAATTAAGAGTCGCAAAAGTTAATTGATGTCATAATACCCGACTTTACAGTAGAAGAACCTCACATAAAAAATAAAAAATAAAAAATTAATTTCAGAGTTCCAGATGTAGACAGGGTTACTTGAAGCATTTCCAATCGTATGGTATGAATTCTTGAGAAATACCCTATCAGAGGATAAAAAAAAAGATAATAAAATCTTGACACATGTTTTCTGGTATTAATTATTTCCTCTCATCATCAAAAAGTAGTGAATATACATCAGTAAAGATAATATGCTATAATTTTTACTAGTTTTTAACTGGCTCTAGATAACATGAATACACCATTTCCAAGTCAAATCCAAAAAAGAAATAAAATTGTAAAAAAAGTAAAAGGGATTCAGAAAAGTAAAATAAGATTATTTTAAAACACAGTGAATGTCAAAAAATGGTATTAAATTAAAATTTTCAATAAGTTTTTACGTTTTAACCCTTTCAGAAGAAATGGTACAAATAATGGCTATCACTTTTTGCTCGATAAATTCATTAGATCAATATTATTTTTATTTCATTCGATAGATAAAGAAGAGGGCCAATTGAAAGATTTAATTCACACGAATAGGATTGAAGCTAAAATTTGGGCCCTGAAAGGGATAACTTACAAAAAATAGGGATATATTAATTTCATGTGGTTTTGAGACTATGCAATTCTGTTATCTTTATTGTATATATGAGAGATTCTAAAGAAAGTGAGACAATTTACTAGTAAGAGTTGCAAATTCTCTTTTATGTATGATTTCAAATTTGTAATACGAAGTATAACATTGGTCGATTTTTTTGAGTTTTTTTTTTAAAAAAAAAAACCAGATTTCGTTTTCGGTTTCCATACTCTGATCAAGATTACTTTAATTGATGGAAAAACATATTTGAAAAAATAGATTCTTGGAATGTTAAAAAAAATCGGAATTTTGGTTTTCTTTAATGGAAAACTTGATAAAAGATGGAACTCTTTTTTTGTCTCAAAAATCATTTGAATTTGAACGAATTTTTTTTTCTCGATATCAATATATTTTCAAATTTCAATAATACAGAATGAAAATTTTAAATAATTGTATCTATGACAATGAATCCACTGAAGTTGGATTTGAAGATATGATTAAGACAAAAAAAGGTCAAATTTTTAAAATTTTGACCAAGTAGCTATATCTATATCGAAAGGAATTAAAACGGCCTTATATAGTTATTTTTTTAACATATCAAAAATAGAAAGGGTATTTTACAGGAGTGTTTCGAACGAATTTAACGAAATAAGAGTTCTAAAAAATATATTAAATATACATTGTAGCTTGCCTAAATTTAGTTAGGATAGATCCAATAATCTACATTTAGTTTATTAGGTATATAAAAGAACTGATCTAAGAAATTTCGGCTTTGAATTTTCGAATAGACAATATACAAAAGCCGTAAAATTATTTGAGTCTGGTTTTTTTGAATCTGGCTCCAAAAAAAATTATCAAAAAAAATTATCAACTTCGGAATCAAAAAAACCCAAAGAAAACGTTGAGAAATATTTATTAGATAATATAAGGATAAGCAATAAAGTTTTCCTCATTAAGAATATTGAAATTTTGTCAGTTAAAGTACCGATTTATTATCACGAAAGCACCAAATATGAAAAATATAAAGAAATGATACGAGAAAATCAAGACTTGGAAATAGATCTAATTTCATTCTATAAAATGTCCCCAAAAAGCTTTAAAAAGCCCATGAGAATAACAGACATGTGTCCAATCTGATATAAGGGTCACAAAAATATCAACATTCTAAAAGGTATCGATATCATTGAATCCAGTGAGCAGTATAAAAAATTAGAATAAGAAATTAATACGTACATTGACCACAAAAAAATCAAAGAACTTCAGGAAAAAGCATATATCAGCTGTTGTAAACATCTTGGAGAAAATTATTGTATAATTATATTGGAACCTAAGGAAAATTTTCGGATAGGGGGTAGTCCAGTTGAAACTAGCACGTCGTTCTATAAAAAATCTCAAATTTCGAACTTGGGATTTTCTACTATATATCTTGAAAATGACGGCGCTTTGAATTATAAATATGATAATACATTTTTAATATTCCTAAACATGACTCAAAATATGCTTTCGGTTTATTGATGGATATTCTGAAAACTCTATTTTTATCTCGCATTGAAAAAGTGCTAAATATGGATCGATTCAGGCTCTCATTTTCTTTCATTCGTGCTTTTGAATTCGATATTTGGAGAAATAAGACAAAAACCCGGGAGATACTTTTCTCTAAACTATTTCATTGATTATCACGGTAAAAGTGTTGTTATGGGAATTTTGGTATTTTTCTTACAATACATTTTTTTATATCAAAAAATTTAATTCTTTTTTAAAAATTTAGTATGCTTTCTAGATGGTTGGATAAAGCTATGCTAAAAAGAGATATAGATATTATCTAAGAACTTATTGTATATTTCTATGAAATATCAAGTGTAAACCAGGCTAACAACTCAAAATATGTTGATGTTAGATTTAAAATTTATTATGGTGGATCGCGGAGATCAAATCTTGAAAAAATGATAGTGAAAAATCCTAAGTCATATTTTTATTTTAATATGGAATCAGGAAAATTATTATTATCAGTAATAAGCAGTCTTAATATCCAGAATTATTGAATTATAGATTTTAGAGTTGAATGTAGAGTTGAAAAACGAGCTAAGAAGTATTAAATCGAGCAAGAAAGCCAAATCTAAATCGAAATATAATCTGCAATGGAGAAAAATTCTCAATCAAATCATATCAAAATAATGGAATTAATTCGAAATTCATAACAGGAAATCCCTGAAGATGATCAATAAATCTTAATTAATATATAGGTAAATTAGTTTTTTCTGTTAAATATGCTACTTTAAAGCATTTTTTTATTTTAAAATTTGAGTTGGGATCGTTTTGCCTTTAGAATATAGGTGATACATGATGTGGGTTTTACTGCTTCTTGAAAAATTCTACTTTAAGATTAATCAATTTTAGAATATTTTTTTTACTGATTTAAAAGGTGTGTGATGATTTATAAATAGCGATAAATTTGTGTTAAATGTGGATTTGATATATATATTGGTGGGATTATCATTGATGAACATATAGGGGTAGATAAAAAATGATTTTGGAGCCGTAATACTTCTCTCTCAAATCGATTGTATATTTTTTACCATTTTTTATACTTTCGCATATCAATTAAAATAATTCATCCATTTAAATTATTTTCTTTTTATTTTTCAATAATTCACTTTTTTGAAAAGTTAAAAGATATTGAACTCTGAAAAAAATCTTCAATAATTATTATAATATTTTTTTATCTATTGTTTTCAACATTAAGAAGGCTTTGACAGCATATCTTGAGCTCTAACTAATCATTGAGACAAAAAATCTCCTCGTTTTTAACTTTTTGAATTTTTTTTAAAATTTATAACAATGATTTTGTTTATCAAAATTATTTATAGCAAATAAATGACACAAAATATGGCACTCAGCTTTCAGATATTAACTAGATTTCAAAAACTTATAAATAAAATTTACCAATTAACCTTAATTTTTAAATTTTTCATATTAAAAATTTCAAGAAAAGTGATGGTTTTAGCTTTAATAAGAATTAGAAAACAAAACATTTTATATAAGCATAGTCTGATTCAGTTTATTTAGAAATGTTTTTTCAGAAATCGAAACTAAAATTTCTATATAAAAAAATTCATCTTTATTCTTAATGAATAAATACTATATACTCAGTTCAAAAAAACTGAATTTTTAATTAATTTTTTAGAAAAGAAGAAAAAATTAAATTAAAATTGTGCACATATTATTTTTTTGTTATATTTGGAAGAATTAATATTAATTATAATTATAAGTCAAAATAGTAGTCGTTTAATTTTTAATGATTATATTTTTGAAAATTTTTAAATTAGCATTTCTTTTTTAAAAAAAATATATGATTTAAATGTAATTCGATATAATTTTTAAAGAATTCATTGTGTATTAGCTTATAAATTTCTTATTATTTTATTAAATCGACATTCAGGTTCGCATTTTGTCATCGGAAATCGTGATTGGGATACTGCAGAATTCAGGAACCTATTTTTATTAATAATTATATTAGAATCAAAAATATATTTAACCCCCCCCCCCACTCCACACCAATTTTTTATTAAATAATTTCGTTATTTTTTTTTGAACCCACCCTCTAGATTATTTGATATTTAATCATCTATTTCTGATGATAACTTGAAATTATTACAAAAAAAATCAAAAACAAAATAAAAGTTTGATTTGATTTGATGATTTAATTTCGTTTGTTTATTACAGCCAATAATTTAAAAATATTTGCGTATAAATGATTTAAATCGATTCTGAGCCAAATATAATGATGAATGAATTTTATTTATCAAATTTAATACAATTTCATTGATTATATACTCAAATTTCAAAAACATTAACACATTATGTATTAGTGTCAAAATAAATGCATTTAAGATAGTGTCTTACCCGATTATCTTAGGATAACCATCTCAAAAAGGATCCCTATTTTTTTGGGGGCGCCCTTTTTTGAGAATGCAGTTTTCCAAGTTCCATGTTAACATACTATTGCAGTTACGCATGCAGATAACTTGGATATCTTTTTCTGCAGTATTTTTCAAGTTATTTGCGTTTAATGTATCCATGGATTATATTGGCCAATGCCAAAATTATATATTGTATTTTATTGGATAAAATTTTGTAATTTGACTATTAAAAAGAATCGAAAAAATCTCAAACAATAAATTTATTCCTATGCATTTCAATTTTTCTTTGAATCCATCCAATTAAAATTAATTAAGAAACCGACCTATAGTTATTATTAAAACTAACATCTCACTTTTAAAAAAATATCCCATATTACTTGAATTTAGCCTTATAAATTTTTTGGATTTGTTATTTTACTAAGCAAAAATAGGTAATTATTGCGCGATTAAACGTAAAATATAAAACGAAAAGTAAAGAAAATCTTTAAAAATTTATAGTCATTCATCTGTAAAATAATTATAATGTTGAATCAATAGCATTTTATCTTTACTATAAGTACTTTTTACTGGCTTATTCATTAAAAGCAAAAATAATTATAAAATTAGGCTATTAAAAGTCGAGAATAGCTAAAAAAATTGAAAATTTAAGTTATAAAAGGTATATCATTTTTCTGGTTTTGAAAAAGAGCCAGAATATACGAATATAATGATTTCCATGCTGAAAAAAATAAATAGATGAATTTAAAATATGTTTTAATTGGTTAGGATAAATATTAATTTAATTTAGATTTAATTATATTTTGTGTTAATTCGGTTTTTAATTGCAGCTTATAACACTTATTGAGTTAAAGATGCGATCGAAAAATTTTTCGCAATTACAATCGTGATGTAATTTTTTTTTTTTTGAGTGTGCATTTTTTTTTTGTGGTTGCCGCTAAATTAAGTTGCGAATGAGTTTGTAAATGAAATGTAGTTTTTTGATGAACTAAAACTTTATTTAGATTCGAGTTATTTTTAAAATCCAATTTCTATTAACATTTATCCTTGATTTATTTTTTTTACAATCTTTTAATATTAATCGAGACATGAATTATTTAAATATTATGAATGGAACATAAATTACCTAATAATAATAAAAATAAAAAATTTATCGGATTTTTATAATAAAACAGTGGTACTATTATAAAGTAAATTCAATAAAAAAAATATAAAATAAATAAATGTAATAATAAATTTTCCAGCTTCTGTTGAAACATCAATGAACTAAGCTGGAGATTTTTCAAAAAATAAAGATAAATTTTTAAATAAATGCGTTTACAAAAAGATAAATAAAATTGTGAAATACCTATAGGTTAAATTTATTTATATAATTTCATATTACCAAAAAATTCTTAAGATTAAGTGATAACATTTATTTTACAAAAAAACCCCCGAAATATGTGATGTCACTAATGTATGCAAATTAATTGTAAGGTGAAAATTTGTCTATTCATATAAAAATTAAAGATAAAATGATAAAATTAAATATTTATGATATATATATATTAAAAAAACAAGTGCATATTTTATATCAAAAATGAGTACGAATGTCGATTTAAATGAAATAGCAATAGCAATAGCAATCGCAATCGCAATCGCAATCGCAATCGCAATCGCAATCGCAATCGCAATCGCAATCGCAATCGCAATCGCAATCGCAATCGCAATCGCAGGCTTAATTGGAATACCAATTGATTAGAGAAAATAATTTAAAGGTTTTTGAAAAAAAAACCAAAAACATTTAAAAATGTAAAATTATTCGATTTAAATTCGAAATTGAATCTGCAAAAGAAAATAATAATAAAATGAAAATTAAGCAATAACTTCTTAACTTACTCAAAATAAAATTTATATATATTGGAATTATATCTTTTGGTACAATGTTTTTTTTAATAGTATTCTGTGGCGTTTTTAAAAAAATTATAGACACGATTTAACCGCTGCGCTTGAAATTTTTTATGTATTTTTAAAAAAATTATACTTCCTTTAGCCAAATTGAGAAGTTTTTTTTACACTTCTACGATCCAATAAACAGTCATTTTATTAAATGAAAAATTTTATTCGGTCAAAAAATGAGTTTCTTTATAAAAAATTACTTCTAAGTGTTAAAAATCTTTATAATTTTCCATTAGATGTCATAAATTTAATCTCATATTTTGTCAAATTTTATTTGGAGAAATGCCAAATGAAAAAAAAACTTATTTAAATAATAAAAAACAAAAATATGCGGGATCCAAAAGTCACACAGTAGATAAAATCGCGCTAAAATACCAAACTATTTAAAATACATAGAAGATATTGACGCTTTTTTTATTTTTATATTTAATTATTTGTTTATCACCTTAAAAAAAAACTCCCTATTTCAGCTATTATTTTAAAAATAATATTCATGCTAAATATTGATGTACTTTTTGTTTAATATTCTAAATTATACACTTAATTTAATGACTAAAACTCTATTCTTAATTGAGAAGACTGAGTTATTTCTGAAACTTATTTTTCAAAATTAACAAAATTCTCATAAATAAAGTATTTCTAAAGAATCATTGGCAGCGAAAAATGATATAACCTTAAGAGTGGAATACCTTGCCATGGTTTAGGGGCTTGTTATTGTACTTTTTGAAGTACACTAAACTAAAATTTCACACAGCGTTTTACTATTTTTGATTGGGAGTAGTGAATACAGCGCACAATGCACAGCGATTCGGAAGACAGCGATTCCAGAGGAAAAACATCTCGAAACAGAAGGAAATAGTCGTTTGGCACAACTGAGACATAGTATAGTGCACAAGTTCAGCGTTTGACAGTCAGACGGATCTCAGCCTCCAACAGACATTTTTAGGAAAGCAATGTAGATCAACCCCACGTTTTGGTAGGAGCCCAATTTTATTAATTCTGTTAAAAATAGATTCTCGCTAGGAGCTCAATAGCTTCATCAAAATATTTCTTTTTAACAGAGAGAATAATTTTTGACTGCATGTAACCTCAGTCATCCATTCTACTTGAGGAAATGCCAGGGGGGTCTTTGGTTGGTAGAATGAACCCTTTTTCCGTAGGTTCACAGCCGGTAGTCAGGCGGAGAAGATTATTTTAGTTGTGATAATAGTCTTTTCTATAAGTCTTTTTCTTTTTTTCATATATTTTTTAATATAATTTTTGATGAAGTCATCTTACAATAAAATTCCATTATACAAAAAATTGCTTTTTTCGAAATTCTTAATTTTTATTCTATATTTTCTATAATTCGTTTATCTAAAAAACTATTATTGGCCAATTTATACATGAAGTTCGAATTAATATTTTATTATAGTATAAAATATGGTCTAACTTTTAAAAATAATAATAAAACCCTATTTTCAAATATCAACATTTTTTTTTCTAATTTAATCGGCGTATTATTGATTTTTCATTATATTATATGGATATTAATTTAATTTTAATCCATTACTTATTATTATTTATATGGAGCTCATTGATAAAAATGGTTTTTTCTTCGTTAGAATTTTTCCAATTCATTGGGATTGGAATATTTTGTGTATTAATATTGACTTTATTTGTAAACTATTTTCAAATAAGTTATTTTAAGCAAGAGTCCAATAAAATTAAGAATAGAACATAAAAAAAAAATTAGAAAAAATAATAATAACAAATAAAAATGCCAAATTATTGTAATAAAAAACGACGTATTGGTCTAAATATAATAATATATATTAATTATTTTTTTAAAGAACTAAAAATACAATAGAAATTAATTATTTCCAATGAAATTTATTTGAGTAAACAATGAAAAAAATACTATTTTTTAGAAATATGATATTACATATTTTTAATTAACTTTAAAAGAATAAATTTTGAGAAGTTTCTCTGAATTTAATGAATTGTTACCTTTATAATTTTGAAAATAAGTTTCTACCTAAATAATAAATTTTAATCACAAAATTATAATACTTATATCGCGTTCAATATTAGAAATTTAGCTAAAAATATATTTTATGATCGTTTAGTCAGAGAATATTAAGATTATAATAAAAATATATTTCCTAATAAAAATATTTTAAACAATATAAAATATGCGTATAAATTATGAATTCACTTTTAAAAACGATTAATATAGTATTTTAATATTTTTTGCCATTAATTTAGTATTAACGTATATAATCGGGTCGATTGGTTTAATATTAGTATCAAAAAAGTTTTATCCATAAAAATTACGATTTTTATTAATGTCATTAAGCGTTTCAAAATCTTTGAAAATGCTATAATATCATTTTATTCAACTAAATATATAATCTATCTAATTATTATTCTATTTTAAGATATCAAAATTTAATTCATCTTACTGTTTAAAAAAAACTCTTTTGTTAAAGTAATATTATATTGCTTTAAAATGATTATTATATATGAATGGAGCTCTCGAAAAAAGATAAAAATTTAAAAATAATATTTACTTGCATTTATTAAAAATAATTGTCTAAATAAATACATTAGAAAATCAAATATCTAATATTCATCATTTAACTCTATAATCACTACAAATTATAAAGAAAATATATAAAATAATCAAATTTACCTATTTCCATATTTTTTTTTCCTGGTATTCGCTATCAACATATAACTACATATGGTATTTTTTTTGTGATTTTCATCTTTATTAGAGTATAAGGTTCATTAAATCTGTTTTAAATAAAACTCTATTAGTAACATCGGTGGAAAAAAATTGAGGGGAATTATTAATAATATCTATATTAGAAAATATGCAATAAACTATTATCTATAATAAATAAAAGAATGGAAGTTAAATTAAATATTTCAGAAATTTCAACTGTTTGATGTCTTATTTTATTTCTAATTAATCGATTTTAGAGATATAACATTTATAAAAAGCCACTGAAAATTTACAAAAAAAAATCTTGTAATCAAAAATTATAAATATAAATAAAAATAAAAATTAATTGATATTCTGATTTTCCATTCTGGTTTTTGACTATTGAAAAAAAAATATTTTAACTGAGTTTCCTGGGGATTGAATGTTTTGAATTACTTCCTGAGTTTATTTCACCATTTTCAGCATTATTTCGAGTATTAAAATATCAGAATGGAATTAATTAGAGTTAAGAGGAATATTTTCATATCATTTTATTTTTTTTAGTGTTTTAAACATTTTTATAAATGAAAATTTAATTTTATACATTTATTATTTTTTTTATAAACCGAATGAGATTTTAATTTAAAGAAATACATAAAGCGAAAAATACATCTTTTTTATTTATATTGGTAATTAAATTTAGTCTGTGGGAGCAAAAATTTAAGCATTATTTAAACAGATAAATGTCTAAAACCAACAATCCTGCTTTTAATTAAACTTTAACGTTATCTTCTTCCCTTTTCTTTTATATAAATTTAAATTTATAAATTTTTATTCTTTCAATTTTTTTTTTTTGCTAAGGGATTCCTAATAAAACAAAGTAAAATCTAGAGCATTCTTCAAATCTTTTTAATTAAATTGTTTGATAAAATAATGAAAAAATGTTTTACAATAAGCTTCATTTTTTAAATTTATTGATTTTCTATGTTCGTGGGACATATTTGGAATAAATTATAGAATTACCTCCTAAAAAGAATTTTTAATTTTGACATAAAATTTAAAAATTTAAATAAAAAAGTTTAAATTCCTATATGCTTCAATGAATAAGTATTTTTTAGATCACACTAAACAAATTTATATTAAATAATCCCAACTTTCCGATGCTTTTTATAACCCCCATAAGTCAATTCTCATTATAAATTAAACTGAAAAGGTTTTAAAGATAAATTTTCTAAATTTCTCATCAAAATATGTACATATCCTTTCTCTAGGAGTCATCTCTACTTTTTTATCATTAATATATATTTAACTATTTAATAAAAAAAAATTGAAACAATTTTTCAATGTCTCAAAAAATACATACATAGAAAAAAATGGAAAACATAATTTATGATATAAATTTAAAATTTTCTATTTTCCATTAATTTTATTTTATACTAAAAAATATGAATTATATAATTTTACTATAGTAACTATATAAAATGCTTTGAGATAGATTAGATAAAAATTTACTTGTAATAATCTTCTCTTTTATGATCTTTTTTAATTTATAATCACAAATATTTTTTAGATTATAAAATAATTCATAATTTATTAGAGGTAAAACAAAATTTCACCTCTTTTAAAATTAATTTAATGCAAAACCATATTAATAAAATAAATAAGCAATATTTTATAACAAAAAACAAAATTTCGGTAATGAGGGTGTAATCGGATTAAAAATTTGGTCAAAATTCGATATTTAAACTTATTGCTAAAAAAAACTTATATTTTTGCTTTCTTAAAAATAAATTTATATGAAGAGTAAAAACTTTATGATTAAATCTCTCTTGTAATTTTAGATTTAATAAATGCTGAAAAACAATAAAATTATGCCTTTAGAAATAAATTCAGATAAAAATAGTCAAATATAGTAGATTAAAATGAGAAAAAAATAATTTTTTCATTAAATTAAACGTTTATTAAAGAAAATTCTGTTAAAATATCAAATATTTTCAGAAGAAAATGTGAAATCCTATTTAATATTTTTTTTCTGAGAAAAATGAACCGATTTTATAATTTTAGGATGTTTTAAATCCGACTTAATTTAAGTTATTGATTTTTATATAATCCAAATATTATTTTTTTTCAAAAAATTCATTTTGAAAAATTTCTTAATATTTAAATTAGAGTATTTGAAATATCTTTTTATTAAAGAAAAAATTTAATATATTTATCTTTATAAAATTTTGAACTGTGAAAATTTGAAAATCATATAAAAAAAATACCTATTCGAATTAATAATTTTTTGATTTGGTCTAACCATACATTTTTTCAAAAAAAAATTTAAAAAATAGTTTTTAATCTTGGTGAAAGATGATTTTCTTAGAAATTAATAATCGTTTTTTAAAATATTAATTGATTTTTAATAATATTTAAAGGAAATAACCAACAATTATCTATAATAAATAAACTTTTTGTTATAATTAATTATTAATTTTGAAATAATTATATTTTTTTTTATATAATAATCTTCATTATCTGAAAAAATTTTGTAAAAAATTTTATAAATAAAGATCTTTTCGATATAATTGTATTATAACTATATTAAAATTAAAATTAAAATTTCAAATTGATTACTTTTTGTTGACTCTGTGGCTTTATTTTTTTATTATATAATTTTAAAATTTTTAATATATAATTAATTCAAAAATCGAATAAATATAATATTTAAACATCCATAAATTAAATTTAATAAAAAATTCCTGTAATAAAAAATAAATTATTTATATTTTTTTTAATTGAATTTTAAAAGAAAAGTTTTTTAAAAATTCAATTCATAAGTTAAAAAATTTAAATCAGTTCCACGGCTTGATGTGTTTAAGCTTAATTTGGTGTTGATCAGTAGATAAAATTGAAAAAAATTGATAATTTCTATAAATTTCCGTCAAATTCTGGAAAAATGTGTATGGAATATATTTCTTATTAGTCTTTTTCGCCTTCAAGTTTATTTGAAAATACAAAAGTTGGATTTTTTTTCTTTTGGCTGAAAAAAAATTAAACCATAATAAATTTAAATTGAAAAATTAAAAGGCTATTATTCTTGATTAAAAAAATAATTTTTTCAATCAAATATGTCTTGTGTTGTCTCTTTAAGGATATTTAGATAAATCAAAGCTATCACTAGAGAAATTATCGTAATAAAGTAGGTTTAACGAATTAAATATTCGAAATAAGTAATATTTTCGAGTTATTTTGAATTTATTGGTCTAAAAAATTCTTTTATCAACTTAATTAGTTACTAGATATTAATTAAACAAATTCGTGTTTTCTTTATTAATTTCTGATTCAATTTCTGAATAACTGAGAAATAAAATCAAAAAAAAATTTCTGTTAATTCCCCATGGTTTTTATTGAAAATCTAGGCTTTATGAACAAACTCAGTTTTTATGAAATAACACATTTTTTATGAAATTGATGCTTTTTTATGAATTATAATAGAAAAAGATATTTGATTAGTCAAAATCTTTTCAATTCAGCCAATAAAAAAATATAAAAGCCAATAAGATAAAATTATCCGAATAAAATGATCCTTTTTTAGCCCTTTAACAGCCAGACTTCTTAATTGTGTAATCATTAATATCTAAATTTTGCCATACTTTGGTTCCCTTATATTAAAAATATATATTCCATTAGCTACTTGATTTTAATCTACAAATTTAGTTTTTGGATTCGTCTATTCAAAGCATAGTGAGAATTTTAAAGTAAAAGACTAAGGGGAAATCAACAAAAGAAAATTTTATTGGGAAAAAGTCGGACGAAGTTACATGTTGATCAATTGGAAGTAGGCTTTTTACTATTTCGTCTTCAAAAAATAGTATAAATTTACAATTAGCTAATGTTTATTAAAATATTTTAGGACTATAGACTCAAAAATGCACATTTTTTCTTGTTCAATTAAAAAAAATATTTGAAATAATTCTATATAATTAGTTTAATTGATTTAATATTCTAATGGGAAATGAAGATGAAATAACTAGAAGCTCAAATCATCTTATGAACCTGAAAGAGCTAAATATAGAAAAAGCTAAAAAGCTAAATAGTGAAATCTATATAAACAGATTAAAAATCTTTAGGGTTTAAAAAAAACAAAACTTGCTAGCATATTCATTCCATTGGATATTTTAAGTACCAACGAGCGATAATCCACAAAAAAATTTGGACTACTAATTAGCAAGTATTATGATAAAAAGAACTACGTATAAAAAATACTATATCTTATTTCTAAAATTACTAGTCATAATTAGTTAAAAAAAACTATTAATATTTTTTTATTTAATTTCTATCAAATTCCCTAATCCATGTAGTTACATCAAAATAACTCCTTCAATTATTTAATAAGTGTACATTTTTCAAATTACTTTTTCCATAAGCTTTATGTCTATTTTTTTATGTCATTACTTTATTTGAAAACTTTAAACCCCATATTTAATACAAAAGCGTCATTTTGATTTTATGGATCAGTTTATTTATTAATTTGTCTTCATTTATTTAATTAATCAAAAATACAATTTGATCTCCCACATATTTAGAGTTAACTCGAAAAAATTACTTATTTTGAATACTTAATTCGTTAAACGTACTTTATTGTGATAATTTCACTACTATCCTATAATTAAAATATTTAATAAACTATAAATGCCAATAATTGGATAATTCTAGTTAACTGTCAAATAAAAAATTTTAACTAACGAAAAAATTCTTTCATAATTTTAATGAGTTCACAAATTGAATAATAATTTTTTCGATGAAACATTGATTGAATAATAAAACCAAAAAAACTGTTCGATTTAGCGTATTCATAATTAATTTGCTGAATTTTTTCGAAATTCACAGAAAAAAATGACAGAGAAAAAATCGACCATGTACGAATTTTCTATAATTTGATAATTTTTCAGGCTTCATCTATTTTTTTTATCTTATTTAGAAAAAAATTATATCAGGGAACCCGGTTTATTAAAAAGATAAGCTAAAAGACGGGGAGGGGATTTAAAAAATAATAAAATGGGTTATTCCCAAAATTATGGATATTTTATATAACTATAATTTTAAATATAATTAAAGATCATAAAGATGTTCAAAAATTGGTTTAGTTATTTGATTTGAATCAATTTATCGCTAATATTCCTATTGTGTGCCTTATTTAATTTTTTTTTTTTTTTAATTAATCACTAAAAAATTTCAAAAAAGGAAAATTAGTCTTAATATTTTTTAAAAAATATATTTAATTGTACATTTAATTCCATTTATTTTTATATGTATCAAATTTTACTTTTGTAATTTTGAATTATTTTATTTTATGTTTTATAAAAAAATATATCGTATTTTTACTTATAATAATATTAAACAACTAAAAAAAAATTAATAATTATAATTCAAAATAAGTAATAGATAAACTAAATGTAGATAAAAAAATTTAAAAAAAGGTATTTAAATTTTTTTATATTAAACAACATTATAATCCTCTGGTTTTCTTCAAATTTTTATGATTTAGGATGGTATAACATTTTTAAAGTATTAATAAAAAAAAAGTATTTTAAATTATAAATAAGATTTAATTATTATCTTTTCTTATAACGTAATAAAAAAAATTATTTTATACAATTCAATAAATATTTCCTCAATATTTATAATTTTAAACAGTCCAAAAAAAATCTGAAAATGGTTCTTATAATTTTAATTAAATTTCAGAATTAATATTTGAGAATTGATTGCAAAATAAATCTAAAAAAATCCCAATATTTAGACACATTTTGTACAAATTAATTAATTTTGATTTTGCTTTTTTGAATTTAAGCAAAAATCAAAATTTAGTTAAATCTCTTAATTTTAAATTACCAGAAATATTTTTTTGCTATAAGTGCTAATCAAATTTTTATCTATTCTTATTTATAACTTCTATATCATTTAAAACTTTATTTAGATTAATATTTATGCTATAATATTATATTTAAGATAATAATTGTAAAAATTTCAAGGATATTAATGTTTCAATAGATTTGAACTCGAATGTTTTCAATTTAAATTTTTACAAAATTTATCTTTACATTTAACCTGAAAACCCAGTAATAAACCATATCTGATAAATAAGAGAATTATCCCCAATACATATGTATAATCTTTTCCTCGGTAATATGTTAAAGGCGAATAAAATTTATCGAAAAATAATTAAATGATTTTATAATAATATGAATATGAAATATTAGTTAATTTCATTTATTAAACAATTTTCTGTAAAAAAATTCACTAAATCTATAATATACACTTTAATTCATTTAATATAAAATAATTGAATAATCAAATGATTTAATTTTAGATCTTTAACTTGCTAATTAAAAAGAAACCAAATATATTTTTCGAATATTATTAGTATTATAATAATGCCATAGACAAATATTATGAGAAAATTTAATCAAGGCTGCTTATACTTGGGATAGTATACATATTAACAGCTTTTTTTATCTGATTTATAATAAAATACAAGATTTCTAAAGCCCAAAAAGATTACTTAAAATAAAAAGTACCAAATTTGTTTAATTTTACTTTTAAACATCATTATAATTCTTAAAAAACATTATTAAAATATTATTAGAATATTATATTGTTATTTTATAAAGTTAAAATGAAAATTTACATTATTTTTGTGAAAATGATGAGATTTTTTTTAAAATAATCTTGTTTTCAACAAAAAAAAATACGAGTTATTTTTTTTAATATCAATAAAAAAAATCACCGTTATGAAATACTGTAAAAACTCAACTATATATATTTTAAAATTATTTATTAATAAAATTCATCATAGTTTCTTTCAAGCTATAAAAAAGTGAATTATTTTTATAATTCTCAAAAGAAAAAAGAAAAATATCTATTATAGTAATTGCAAAAAAAAATTAAGAGAAACTTTGTTCAAAAATAAATACTCAGATTTACACTAATTATTTTTTTTCAAACAAATGATTATTATAATTCTCAAAAAAAAATTATATTAATTCTCTATTCCATGTTTTATGGTGGCATATAATAAAGATTATACTTTATTTTCAACCCTTAAAAGTATAATTATAATTTATATCCTCATTGATATATATATTGGTGTGATATTAAACTGAAATTGATATTATTCATTAGTTATTGGTGACTTTTTACACTATAAAGAACTTTTTAACTGCGATATTTAATTATTATCAAAGAAATTTTTATAAAAACTCGATATATCTCATAATTTAACTTTAATGTTTTAAATTTGGATGTTATTGTGAATATTTAATTCCCATAATCAGAAGGGAAAAAAACTTAAGTTAGTAACAAGACTGGGTGATTCATGAGCGATCATAATCGAATAAAATGCATATACACTCTGTCCAAAATAATTAATAAACATAAATAGCCAAAGTTAATCTTATATTTGAAAAAATTAATACGATTATTAATGGAAAAGTAAACAGCAGCTAAAAAGGATAAAATATTCATTGCTGATTAAAAAAGGATTCTTCAATTATAATTTAAAATATTTAATTATTTTTATAGTTTAAAATTTTTTAAAACAGAATAATTTGGAAATCTTTTCTTATGTATTATTTAAAATAGCTCAAATCTGAAGAAATTCGCTATTTTTTGAAAAGATTTTTTGTTTTTATATATTTTTGACGATTAATTAACAAATCACAAATTTAAAAATAAATATAAAAATTCTTTTAAACTTCATTATATATTAATAGTAGAATTTATAACTAAATATAAAACATAAAATAAGTCAAAAGAGTCTGGTTTTTGCGCAAAACTTTGGTACGGTTAAAATACATCGTGTTGCTATTATTTAATTTTTTTACTTAATATTCCTATTACTTTATGGTTATTTTTACTAGTAATCACAATTAAAATAATGATTTAAAACGATTTATCTATGACTTTTAAACGCGAAGTGCACTTTAGAATAAATATCTGTTTAAATTTTTAGGATATATTACTATCTCTACTAAAAATAATATAGAATAAAATAAAACAATAGTTTTTTTGATATCTAAAAGGAAACTAACTGTAATTCCTATTATAAGATTAAAACTAAAAAACAATTATTTATATTTAGAAGTTTAATTAGAGTAAATATCACACTTTTTAAAGAATTTGTATTATATCTAATTAGGATTAACACGCAATAAAATATAGTTTTATAATTAATATAAATTTTTATCACCAATTTAATTACAAAATTAATTTCTTTATTTTTGAATCAAAGAAGTGCTCATCAAATTGATTTTTTTAAAATTTAGATAGATATAGTAATAATAACAATTTTTTAAAATAAAGTTTATATGGAACCCTATTTGGATTTTTTTACAAAATATATAACTAATTATACTATAGCCAATTTAAAAGAGGAGATATTTTCTTGATATAATAGGAGAAGTAACCTAAAATTGGTGGCATAATTTATTATCAATGTTTAATTGAAATAATTTCATTAATTTTATTTATTTATTTTATTGAAAATAGTGTTATATTTTAGTACTAAAAAACAACAAAAATTAGAAAAAAATAAACATATTTAAAAAAAAATACATTGTGTCTGAATTATTAACTTGTTTTTGATAGTATAAAATAGTTTTTGAATGGCTTGCATACAACGAGAAGTGTTTTAATGGTATAATTATGGTTATTTCGTACAATTAATATATTTTCTGGGGTTTAAAAAAATTAAAATTAATTGAAAATCGAGATCAATCCATATAATAACTATAAATAATCATTTTTACCTAAAAAAATATAGCTAGTTAATTAATAAAAAACGGTATGTATGCTATATATTTAAACCTTAGTAAAATTTTATGAAATTAGTAAAAATAAAAAGAAAATGATAAATTATTTTTAATTTCATTTGAAATGTATTAGTTTTCTTAGATAAATAAATATAAGTAAAACATTTACATCAATTGAGACAAATAGTTCACGTAATTTATAAATTTATTTAACATCTATCTGGATTATTTCTACAGAAGATCTAAAATATTATTTTAAATCTAATTTTAAAATAAATTAGAATATTTTAATAAATTTTAAAAAAAAGATTCGGGAATTATTGATTTCATAAACCTTACATAGTATTTTAATATTGTATCCATTAAAGCTAACAATCAATAATTGAATAATTAATAAAGTTGATATTTTTCCTTATCTTAATTTTCCCTTATTTACAATATTCAGTTAATTATTCGCCCTAGTAATTTTTGGAATTTGAGTTTTTCAACTTTGTATTCTATTATTATTTCATAAAACCATCCTTATTCATTTAGTAATTGTAAAATTATTAAGCGAAAAAATTCTAAATTTCTCTTATTTTATGAGTGTCTTTTGTGATATATAATATTATTAAAGCTTTTTAAAGATCGTATAAATTGGAATAGTATTCAATTTTATTCAATTAATACCAAAAATAAGTATAAATCTCTTTCCTAATTAATCAAAAGCCAAAAATATAATGTAAAGTAGACAAAAATGTGGTGTTAAATATCCAAAAATTTCCCCAAATATTTAAATTTTATCAAGAATTTAGGTTAAAATATATCAAATAACCAAAAACAAATTCGAGTTTTTTTTTATATTACCAAAAAATACATCTAAATTTTTTATCATAATATAATTGAATAAGAAATAAAAATATACCAAAATTTTTTCATTCTTTTAGAAAATTGAGTTGAAAACGGTAAAATAAAATTTCAATTGCATCTTTTTAAAAATATCGCAAATCTTGAGTTGATTTATTTGATAAAAAATCGCAAAATTTATGGAAAAATTAATGCTATAACCTCAAAACCAACAATGGTAAATATTTTTTTAAATTTAAAAAAATAATTACAAGCTTAAAAAAGCTCATAGACTTTCTTGAGTCACAAATTTCCTATCATTAGATATAAATCAAACCTTAAAGATATATATATTTTAAGTAAAATTATTTGACCTAAATAATTAAAATTATAAATAATATTAATTGGTTTTTATTTTTATTTTTTTTATTAGTCAAAATTATAATTTTAAGCCAAAATTCAATTATCATTAAAAAATCTCTATAAAAATATAAATGATTTTATTAATGATTAAAAATTGTTATTTTTCAACAGATAAAAAATCATTTGAAATATGATAAAATCATAAAAATTTAAATTTACATTAGACTATTTTGGAAAAAATTATTATTATCGTTTAATATTTAAACATGGAATACCTATAATTAAACTTCTTTTATAATTTTAAACTTCTTATTTCTATATAAAAAACACAAAAAGAGGGAAAAGAGCGTTTTGATTGTAAATAAAAAATTATTTTTCAGGGAAAAAATGATATTTTATATTATAATATCCGTGCGCCTTAATTATCCTCTGATATGGAAATATTTTTAAACACAATTATTTTCACATAAAAAAAGAAGTTTTCAAGAAAATCAGTGAAACTTTATGAAAATAGAGTTATTTGGATTCAAGAATATTGTTTTTCTAATTTATAATGACGTGTTAATATTTATTTTTTGATATCTGAGTATTTGTAGAATATCAAAAAAAAAAAAATCTTTCAAAGATTTTTTTATGATTTTTTTTTTAAACTGTGGACTTTGGAGATGAATTTTGACAAATTTTATTTTAAAAAGATAATTTTCAACCCATTAAAACAATTTTTTTGTCTGTCCTGCATCTTTTATTTTAAAAAAACCATTTTCAATATTAAATGATGTTAAATTTTAAAAATAATCTAAAAATACCAAAATGTTTTTGGTTAAATTATTTTTATGAAATATTTAATAAATAAAATTCTATTTACTTCAAATAAAAGGGAAGATAATTACTTTATTTATAAACCACTTCTTGAGAGCGATTTGATCTTAAAGGCTTAAAAAAAGAATGATATTTATATATAAATTTAGTCTAGTTTACAAATTATTTTATCTATTAGAAAATACGATTTGGTTGAATGTTCTTTGGGAGATTGACCATTTTTAGATTTGTAACAAAAATTTATCAAATTGATTATTTCTTATCCTCGGAAATTAATTAAAATAAATTTATATAATGACACTCATAATTAATCCGGTATTGAAATAAAGACAAAAGGAAAATGTTCACATCTTTAACCCCATTGAGTAACCTAAAAAAAGATAAACTTAAATACTAAAAGGTTATAAGTACTCCTTTAATCGGATAAAATCTGCACATCATTGATATAAGTAAAATGAGTTACTTTAGAAGCATAAAATCTGCACATCATTGATATAAGTAAAATGAGTTACTATAGAAGCATAAAATCAAAGAAACGCTAAATCAAATTTGAGAGAAGTATAACATTAATCGAATCACTTAAGATGTATTTTAAAATAAGAGATAAAGTTAGCTTAAACTAAAAAAAGCTTGATGTCCCTAAATGGAAGTTCTAAAAAAGGATTACAGCCGTTATTATCCGAATGACTTTTATTTGTATACTGTTCATAAGATAGTTCACCAAACTAGATCGATTTGGATTCAGCTCAGCTTGTTCTTCATAATTTTTGATTAAATAACTTAAGTTATAATTCTTTATAGAATTTTCCACATTAAATTGAATAAGATGAAGCACATAAATGAGGTTTGAGATTGAATACTCTACTAGGTCACGTTCGTCACTACAAACTATCTGGGAGATTCTTTTCAAGACCAGACTTTTTTTTACTATAGAAACTATTGGTCAAAATGATATTAAATCATCACCAGTCCAATAGAAGTGGCAAAAATTCAAGCTCTAATAAACTAATGGCATTTCGCCAATAGAAGATTTATTTTTGAAGTTCGAGATATAAATTACCCAATAATTTTATACACAAAACAAGCTTTATTTCCAAATTAGGAAAGTGGTAAAGGTTTAATAGTGAAGCGTCATCCTTATAAGAGAATCACCCATGTATAAGAATTATCCCACACTTGATGAGACGCAGCTGCTTAAAGTGCCTTTATAATCTCGCAACTAAAAAAAAAAATTTTCGCTAAATATAAAACAAAATAAATTATTGGTTCAATTATTGGAAAAATCGCCATCAAACATCTGAGACGACCCATTCCAGGAGTTAATGCATTTATTTTGTTTGATCTATAACTAATAGGTTGCAAATTACAGTGATATAACTAATAGTATTCACTGAGTTAGGTAGTAACCCCATTTGGTGAAGTTGATCGTCCATTGCATACTTTAGAACCAATGATATCATAAAATGATATATTAATATTAAGCTACAGTTGTTTGTGAGTTAACTTTGGTCAAATCAGAGTATCTAGCGATAACCAAATAGGGCAAAGGGATGGAGCACTATAATCATAAAGGTTTGGAGGCCAGATTGGATAAGAATTTTATTATGAACTGTTAAATGATAGCTGTTTCTTATATGAGAGTAATAAATTGAAACAAACTAATTCCATAAACCCAGCTTAATATTTCATTCTACTTTTTGTTCACTCTGTTTTTGGCGGTCTAAAATACTTATTAATTAGATCTCAGACTCCTATTATAATAATAAAATAGGATCGGAAAACATGTTTCCGATATCTAAAAAACAGGATGTCTCAATAGAGGAAGTTCAATCGGAAATCCTGCCTGAGATCGATGTAGAGGTAATTAAATATTCATATCTATTCATTTCTTTTTATTCAATCATGTTTTAATATATTTCAAACCATATATTGTATTTTATTTATAACCCACAGAATTTACAACTGAGAGAAATAAAAAGGGATTCTCATCTGAGAATAACTCGGAAAAAATTCGATTTGAATGAAGATAAAACTCCTTATTATGGTAAATACATGGCCATTAGCAACAAGTTCGGCTATACAGTTATAGCCGAAGATAGATTGTTGTATTTTTTCTTAAACAGAACTGCTCAAGAATCTCTAAATACCATACCGGTTTCCTTAGACGAAGATTCATCTCAATCTTTTCCCACTATTCAAAATCCCACTGTAATAAATCTAAATTTAGAGCAAGGCTCTTTCATTACCCATGTTTCACTAATGGGCTCTGAACAAAATATTCTAATCTCTACAAACGAAGGGGCAATTTTGCTTTTCAAATCTTCCGAAATTCAAAAGGTATTGATTTATGCCTATTATTATTATTTTTTTAATTTTTAATTTTTTGATTTTAGGGAAACTCAAACCATTCCCATTTGTTTAAATTTCAAGAAGAAATATACGATATGTCTCCAAATCCTGATTCTAGTTCTAACATTGTAGCTTTACTGACGCTTTCAGGATCTATTCAGATTTTGGATACATCCACTTCAAAATCAACAATTTTAAACACCAGAACCAAGCCTACTTCTATCTGCTGGTCTCGTAAGGGTAAGCAGTTAGCTGTTGGATCTGCTTCTAACTCTATTGAGACATATTCAATCTCAGGAGATTTAAAAAGGATGATCCAATTGCCAAACAAGGAGCTGTCTATTTTGTCTCTTTGTTGGATGGAAACTTATTCTTTTTTATCGGTATCAGGAAAGATTCCTTTAAATTTAAAAAAACCGATCGATTATGACCATTCCTTTTCGTTAACCATAGTTACTCAAAATAACAAAAAATCAGCATTAAGGTTTCTTACTTTTGATGATCCTTGCCCTGCCTGGGGGCTAACAAATAGAGGTCCTCAAAGATATTTTTGTGAATTGTTTAATTACGGTGCCGATTTTGAATGCTTGATTTTTATTTCTGCATCCGCAAGCACTGATATTGCCACAGTAGGAAAGGTTTTATCGAAAGGTTCAGATTCCGATTATGAATGGAAATTGTTAAATCTGCCAGAAAATTTTAGGGCTATTTTGCCTTTTAGTAAAATAGATGAATCTTCGGATACCGCACCCCTTGGGATGGCTATTGATCTAACTTCAAAAATATCATTACCGCCTCTAAGACCGGATGAGTCTGATAAACCTCTTCATCCTGTTCCTATTCTATGGATTTTGAATACTGATGGCTTCTTATTAAGCTACAATATTTTAAATACAGTTGAAGCTGATAAACACATTAAGTATTCTGGAATTTTGGACCAAATTCCATTGCTTAATAACTTGAGTGAAGCATCTAGCATATCACAAGATACACCATCGTCATATCCTTTACCTAATAATCCTATTTTCGGATCGGGGGATTTTGGAAAATCCTTATCAATAACAAACCCTTTACCTAAAAATTCAACCCCATTGTCAAACCCATCATTCTTTACAAAGTCCGAATTTGGGTCCTCTTCCTTTATGAGTAAAATGTCCAAAGACTCTTTAGTTTTATCATCAACTACACCGGCTGATTCTACTGAGAAGATTATTTCTAGTGATTCTCAGAATAAACTAACATCCATGAATTTGCCTTCTAACCCTTCCTATATTAAACCCTCTTTCGATCACAAGAACCAACAATCAACAATTTCTTCTGCAACTCAGGATCACTCTGATTCATCTTTTAATTCATCAAAAATTACTCCTGATGAAAGTTCTGTTCTCTCATCATCAAAATCGTCTTTTGGAGGAAATATCTCAAAGCCAACCTTTGGTGCCCCCACTTTTTCCCAGAGTAGTTCACAACCTGTTTTTGGAAACTCATCTTTTGGGCAAAACAAAAATTCCCCTGTATTTGGCTCCTCCTCTTTTGGAACTTCAGCTTTTGGGGGTTCGGCTTCTGGGACTTCCGCATTTGGAGGCTCAGTTTCCGTGGTTTCTGCATTTGGAAGCTCGACATCTGGAGCCCCATCTTTTGGGGGTTCTTCTTCTGCGTTTGGAGGCTCATCTTCTGGAGTTTCTGCATTTGGGAGCTCAACGTCTGGAACCCCATCTTTTGGAAGTTCAAAATTCGGAGCTTCTGCATTTGGAGGATCAGTTTCTGGAGTTTCTGCATTTGGGAGCTCGACATCTGGAACCCCATCTTTTTCAGGTTCAAAATCTGGAGTTAGTTTTTCCGGAAGCTCAGCATTCGGAAACTCGGCATCTGCAAACCCCGTCTTTGGATCTTCTGCTTTTGGAAAATCTTCATCCGGAATCCCAACCTTTGGAACTTCAGCTTTTAAAGATCCTAATTCTGTAAATTCAGCTTTTGGGTCCTCTTCCTTTGGGCCTGATTCCTCTCAGCTTAAACTTGCAAGTTCGGCTTCCGACCAAAAAAAGCCCCAATCAGCATTTGGAAAATCTGTCTCTAGTACTTTTAATCAGGAATCCTCAGTTATTGAGACTAATTTAAATTCAGAAATCTCCACAGTTCATCCCGAAAAAACCTTAATTCAAACCAATACCAAGAGTTCATCTCTCGGGAATGAAGCTATTGCAGTTGAAACATCCAAATCCAATCTTGGCCAAGGTTTTTTAAAGCCCAGTTTTGTTGATAAAAAATCTACTCAGGATGCTTCTAGCCCCAAAATCGAGCTTTCATCCTTTGGAAAACTGTTAGCTAGTCCTAATGACAATCAAAGTTTTATCAAACCAATAGAAAATACTATAGAATCCCCTAAGTCCAAATTTTTATCTTCAAATTCCCAAAAGCCCCCATCCATTACTCAAATAATTAAAGATAACAATATGTCTGAAAATCAAATTTCAGGTTCTTTAAACTCCAATTCCTTTAATAATCCAGCTAAACCCACAGGTTCCGGCAGTAAAGTTGAATTTCCAGAGACTAAGTCTGATTCATCGCCAAATTTACCCCAATCCAATCCTGTCGATATTGGTAAATTAAGCCGTGAAAATGTTTTCACAAAAATAAATATTAATGATACTATTTCTGAAAATAACAAAGATGTTTCTAAGATTCAGGTTGAGGGTTTAAAGTCTACTGTTCCAAGAAAGCCAGCATCTGGAAGTTATTCAATTAATCTCCCAACATTCGAACAAGGTGTAAAAAATACCGAAAATAAAAACGAAGAGATTTCTAAAAAATCGACACTTCAATCCGCTAGCAATCTAGCGTTAGCCAATAAAAACAACGAAGAATCTATTAACGAAGAAAGGAAGATTCGTCTTGACACATATTTAATAATCGTGAAGCAGTTTCAATCTTCGTGCTTAAACATCGATAATGAATTTAAGGGGTTGGAAATCGCTGTTAAAAAAAATAAATCCTTGCTTGAAAATATCGGTGTTGATTTTTCCTTAGTACCCATTCATAATACTGATTTAAAGCCTCTAACAACCGAGTCCCCAGATTTATATTTTTACTCTGATCAATCCATAAAGAATAATCTTAATCTTTTGAAACTGGGAGATAGGGTTGAGTGGAATAAAATAATTGGCACTATGAGCATAACGTTTGAGGAAGCTACTATTAGAGCCAATAATTTAAAATCTCATTTAAATAGTCTTAAGAACAGTTTTTGTTGGATTGAAATGCGTAAGGATCTGTTTTTGGTTCTTTTTGAAAAGAGAAAATCATTGTTTTTTTCCAAAAATCCAGAGTTTTCAGCAGAATTAGATGAAAGTTATAGCCCCTTTTTTGAATATGAGTGTGACAATAAAAATAAGTTTAAAAAGGTGGAACACCTTACAAATGTCCTTGAGTCTATAATAGGAATACCTTCGGATATCCTACATCAAGAATTTTTGGATTCTCAGGGAGGGGTTATCAAATCTGAAATTCTTAATAATGTCTATTCTCAAGATCTGTCGGTATCATTCGATGATTTTGTTCTAAATGAAAGCAATGTTGTTAGAACAATCGATTCAATTTTGGATATTATCAGAAAAAAGAAAAATTCGTTTAAAACTATGATTAGGGAAATTAGTTTTCTAGCAGATTCTAGTAGCGGTATCACATCTAAGGAAGGACTTTTTAAGAAAGATCTCCCCATTGTTACTAGTGCCCAATCAAAGGTTAATTTTGCGGGAAAACCAGATATCTTTTATCCATCTGTTTATGGTACTAGATCTCCAAATGTTCGTCACCTTGTACCAATTACTTCTGGAAAAAAAAATAGATCTCTTTCTTTACAATCTCATTCGAAAAGTTCAACTGCTGCCTCTAACCCAATTGTAAACATAACACCCAAGGATTCCAATCATTCAGCCCATCGGAAACTCGATTACTTTTCCGAATTAAATTCACATTTTAGCTCATCTGACTATTTAAAATTCAAAAAAAAAAGGAGTCTTTTGATGGCTCAAATGAAAAGATCCATCGGTAAAGTATCTGTCAAAGATATAAAGGATTACTGTGTTTCTGAAAAAAACAGCCAAACATCTTTTATTTCGAATAGTTTAAATATTCCTTATAAATCCGGCCAGTCTGATACTCGTCCCCTTTTCTTGGACATAGATTCGTTAATTAAATCTTTAAGGACCAAATTTAGCTACCCGAATATAGATTTCGATTTAGAATCCGTACTAGAGTCTAAAAAGAACTCAAACATCCTTAATCTAAGCCCCCATGCCAACCTTAAACATGGATTATTTACAGATGGAGTTCCTGTCCAATTCAATAAAAGCAAGAAACTAAAGACTCCTAAAATTGATGTAATTCTCAACTCCTTAAATAATATATCTATTGGAGATTCTTCCAATTTTATTAGGAAACTTAATTTTGACAACGATCCAAGATTCACTGTAAATCGAGAAGATAACAATTATCAGTCTCAAATTGATGCCCTCAATCTTTCATCCGACCTTCCAGATATCCAGAAATCAAGCAAATATTCTTCCGATAAATATTGGTGTTGTAAAAATTGTCAGTCATTTAACGAAAATTCTTTAAATGTTTGCTCTGCTTGTGGATGTTTAAACGGTTCACAATTAAAAGACAGTACTCCCATTTCAGTCAATAAACAAGATTTGGTTCACACTGCAGCAGGCAACCCTTTAAATTTTAATCATAATAATACTAAAATATCTTCAAATGCGTCTCCCAACCCCATATCAACTGTTTCACAAAGCACTTTTGGTATTTCAAACACAAAACAGGGCCCAATTAAAGATTTTGGCTATGGTAAACCTGATTCTCGTGATTTAAATGGACCTCCTGAACCTTCTGTTCTTTTTTCAAAGGAATCTTCTACTATTACCTCCATGGCCCCTTATAAACCTTTGATAACAAATAATAAGTATGATAACATCTCACAAATTCCCGGCAACGACGATTCTCTATCCATTTCTAGTTCTAACTTGGATCTCGGATCAAAATCTACAATGAATTTTAATGAATCTTCTACAAATCATTCCCTCTCAAATGTAGGTGACACTCCCTTTACTTTAATTAATGATCAGGGTGTTAACAAAATTCCACCATTTATTAATAATTCTTCACCCTTAGAACCATCATCGTTCAATTTCGGGGATGCCTTCAAACCTGAAATTAAATCCAATAATAACTCAAATATTTCTAAAGCTAAGTTCCAAACTGAATTTTCAGCCAATTTATTCAAATCAGGCTCTCACAACTCTGCATTTGGCTACAAGTCTACATCAAAATCTGATTCAAATACTACAGATAATAGTGATGAACATGATTTATACGACTTCTCCCATTCTAATTCGTCTTCTGTTATAAGTACATCCGAATCTGATCCTGAATATTCTGACGACAGTTTGGGAGACCATAGCTTTTCTTCTCAAAATAGCGATTTTATTAAAAGCCCCGCATTAGATCCTACTAGCAAAGGTGTTGATGAAAGTAGTGATGGCTATTATGAAAGTGATGAGGATGATAATAGCCATGAAAATATTGATGGGTTAAGCATTAATCTTCATGTCAGCCCTGGCGGCATACCAGTTCATTTGGACAGTAAGAGCACCGATCCAGAGGCTAGTTTTCATACTAAGCCAAGTGAGACTATTTTGGTCTCAAACCTTCTAGAACCATCCGAAAATATAAGTCCAATTCCACCATCAGATTTATTTAAATTTAATGATCATAAATCTGATTTTTCATCAATCACATCGCCATCCGAAAATTTAAATCCATCTCTTAACAATAGTGAATCTATAATCTCTAGCACTCTAGATAGTAAATCTCGTTTAATTACTCTTGAAACCCAATCAATTAACAAATCATCATCAGTCTCTAATGGTGATCTTTCTACCTTACCTGATCTAGCTGTATTAGAAACCACTCCTAATGATTCTGCTCAAATAAAAGTTATTAACCCTAGGGTCGATGAACGCCCCAACACTATTCCTGTTTTGGCTTCCATAGATGGTATAAAAGAAATTGGTAATGATATAAAAAAAGTGCATTTATCACCAAAATTAACTCATATTGATCCCGAAATGACGAAATCCTCAGCGGTCTCTGAAAATATCCTCTGCACTGACGCCTCATCGGTGCAAAGTATGATTATAACTAAAAACATTGAAGACAAAATTTCATCGGAAAACCCTTCTATTATCGGCTCATTGGTTTCAAACCAGTCTCATCCCGATAATCATTCATTAAAAGACGTTTCTCTTATTGGCAGCACTTCTAATACATCTAAACCTCATCTAAAATCAAATTGTCATACCAAGGATGATTCTGGTATTCTAAACGCTAATTCTAATAAAATATTAGAATTTAGTGGCTCTCATGAGGATTATGTTTTTCGCAACTACGATGATGATCCAGGAATCGTAAATGCTTCAAATATTGAAAAATTTCCTTCGCCTCCCTCTCTAGAACCCTCAACTCCTTTAATACCTGAATCTCAACTATCTTTTTTGAACTTATCTTCCACAAATAGTCTAAAAAACCCTATCCCTTCCGATTTGGATTTTGTCAAATCCTCATCAAATACTAGTGATTCTATTTCTGGGTCAAAGTCCTCATTGTCTTCGCCGAATTTTTGTAAAATTTCTGATTCTCGATTAAATAAGATAAAAACTGATTTTTATTTAAACGACGACTCAACATCTCCTACTCCTGACATTTCAAATTTCTCAGATCTAAAATCTTTAGAAATAGCTTTGAATGGGATCCCCAATTCCGAAATTTCTGAAAGTTTGGACAAAGATTCCAAAATTACTATTCCTGAACAATCCTTCCCACCCTCAATTACACCCAAGTTTTCTAATTCAAGCCAACCAGCTATTAATAATGAAACTTCTGGTCTCTTGTCGCAAAATATTATCGAAGAAGTTTCAAAACCAGGCTTAGTAATAACACCCAGTGACGATATATCAGCCCCTTCCCAAATACCTGTGGATAGTTCATTGGATGACAGTTTAATCGGCTCCTCCATCTGTGATGATGCACAAGATAGCAGTCAATTTTCTGATTTTGTGAATTTAGATTCTCAACCCGAATCACTGATATCAAAACTTTTAGAGTTAGAGAAAAACGAGAATGACCTATGTGTATATTCGAATGATGAGTTTTCGCAAATCAATAGCAATGAGTTAGCCAATGACGCTCACAACTTTCTTAATAACGATAAAGAAATATCAAACGATCTTGAATCTTCCCAAAGTCCTTTGATTACCAACTTTCAATTGGGTGATAAAATCGATTCGGATTCCGAAGTTGATGGATTTTTAATTGTTGGACCAAGTCTTTCTGATTCAGAATCAGCATCTTCCTCAATAAATACTCAGGATTCTAATAACCCACCTCATATTTGCAGTAATTTAGCCTTTTTATCTTCCAATCCTTCGGAAAAAAATATGAGTTTCAACAAAGAATCTTCTCATATTCCACCACCATCTGTTTGTGTTTCTGAAATAGGAACAGACACTGAAATTCTTAATGCCATTGGATCCAATTTAAACCTTCCTAACTCAGAAGATATGACCTCAGACAAACCTAATCAACGTCAGTCATTACCCTCTTCAGTTGGTGTTTCAGATTTGATTGGCGAAGCTTCTTCTAATTCCAATTCAGGTGTGTTTAATAGTCAACTTACTGAGGATGGATGTTTTGAAAATAAATCCTCATTTTCCAAAAATAAGTATTTTATTGAACTCCCTAAATCTAGTCCAAAATCATCTTTCAATCTATCTGATTCTGATTTTAACAATTCCTTGGCTAAGCCGTCTGTGTTGAATGAATCTTCAAATAACCCTCTTGAAGATAAGCTTTCTACTAGTATATCTGATCTAAAAAAAAATCTTTCGTTCATAGATAAGGATAATTTTGATACAGTCAATTCGCCTACCACGGTTTATGAAACTCAGAAAAGCCGGAACAAATCCCGTGAAAACCTGAGCATCCTAATCTCTCATTCAGAAAAGAGTATATGTCCCATTCAAAACACTTCTAATATAGATAATTCAGATCCTATGCTTAATACGGATGTAAAAATTTCTAGTAATCATATAATTATGTCTGATTTAAAACAAAATACTTGCGATGAAAAACACACCTCTTATGATTACTCTGAATCAAATGATAAGGATGAAATCTCATTACTAACTCAAAAAACAGTGATTTGCAAACCCAACCTATCATCTGATATTCCGCCAACCTCTCGACCAGAGGAGGTATTCGAAGACTTTTCTTTAGTTGGCATCGGATCTTCCTTCAAGGACAGACCTATCGTTTCCAGTATCTCAGTCGAGAATGAGTCAAATGACTTGCCATCTGAAGAAATTGATAATGCTAAGAATTTTAGTTCTGAAAAATTTAACGAAAAATTCCACAATCAGATCAATGCCACTTTTTCCGAGAATCTTAAATATTTAGATACTAGCAGTATTGACAACTTAAAAATTGACCCATCTCTTAACGTTGCCTATGATAAAGATATAAACCACGAAAATGGAAGTGATCTGCATATAAATAAGCCTAAAATCTTTGCCAAAACACATTATCAATTCCCTGATATTGAACCAAAACAAATAGATGGCTTAGTTATTGAAGATCCTTCAAAAATCTTACCCCATGCGAAAGGTCAAACTAAGGATACCCTCGTATCTAAAAATTCTAATTTTGGAATTTCATCTGATAATTCTATCAGTTTTCAATCAATTTCGAAGAGCATTCGCCCTCCTTCAAAAAAATTTATGGATATAATGCCTCAAAAAAACTCTGATTCAGAAGTTCCTAATCCACATATTGTTTTTAAACCGAGCACATTTGGTAATCAATTTGGAGTCAGCAATACCAAAAACCCTGAGATCTTGTCTCAGCCTTTGAATTTAAACGAAAATCATTTGTTTACTAGTCCTATTATTGAAACAAAATTCGGCAAAAATTCGTTTAACATTGCCTCGAATTATCCCTCCAGCTTTTCCTCATTTCCTCATAGTCATCCTACTTTTGGAAGTGGTTCTTTAGAGAATCCTCCTAATAATAGAGCTGGCCCATCTTTCGCTCAGTCAATTCCTACTTTTGGTAGTAGCGGGTTTGGATCTTTTACTCTGGAAAATACTAAACCCTCTACAATTTCTGGAAAACCACATCAATCGGAAAATAATTTATCTGGTAACAACCTCAAAACAATCCAATCTCAATTACTAGATAATTCGGATTCTTCATCTGGGAAATTAAAAATCAATGATGTTCAGCCCATCTCCAACTCTATTAAACCTTTTTTTAATAAATTGGAAAAAACATCTAGTGAAACTAATGATGGAGCTGCCTTTAGCACATTTGTTTCTACAGGGATAAGTTCACCGTCATCTAATGGACAACTACCTAGCAATCCCTCTGATAATTCATTTAATCTCTTTAAACCAAAAAATAATGTAGTATTTGGACAAGGATCTTCTTTTGGGGAATCTATAAATTCTAACTCTTTCGGTAAACCATTAGCTGACCCAATAGTATTTGATCAAAACTCCTCTAAAAAAAAAATTGATACCGAGAAATTTTCATCGGATACATCGAGAATATTTTCGAAAAATAATGAATTTGACACTGAGAGTGAATCTGATCCCGATTTAAGCGGTACTAGCTCTTCGGATGACTTGTACTAATTCCGCTTCGTATTTACTAGATGTTTTATTTTTATTTTGTAACTGTATTCATAAATTTTAAATATTTTTTGATGAGTCAAACCTATCTTCATAACTTTATTTTATTTTTCCTCGCAGGGAATATTTTTAAGTTTATCTCCTCCATTTCTTAGTCAAAAAATAGTCCTACTAAAGTCCAGTGTACATGGAGCTGCTAGAACGGCGGAGCGGAGTTGGGTAGGAAATTTTTTCGAATTTTTTCAACTTTTTTTCAACTTTTTTTGACAAATTAATTTCAAGCAACCGATTCGAGCTATTGGCCATCGATCGAATCAACATTAACCAAAGTTCTAAAGAGTTAATTGATATAATATGGGATGAATCTGATAGTTGATTTTAAGGTATTAAAAGAGAGCCAATAAAATTCAAGTAAGAAAAATACGCAAGTTTATAAGTTTTTTCAAAAACGCACACTTTATTACGCCACGAAGACGTGCTCCTGCAACTTCGTGCATTAATTAAAAAACATCCGCACCGCTAATTTAAACTCTTTCAGAAAGTTTAGCAGAGTTTGAACTAAGTTAACGGCAAAATAATTCAAAATTTGTCAGTCTTCCAAAAAACTTAGAAAATTTTCAGTTTTTTAAGCCTATAAAAACTGCGAAAAAAATTAGGGATAAAATTTTGCACTTTTGAAAAACGGTACACTGAATTACACCACGAAGACGTACTCCTACGACTTTGGTGTACTAGAAATAAAGCTCCGTCTCGTCAATATCTTGTCTTTCCAAAAGTTTGGAAAAGATCGGAACAGTTTAAGGATAGTTAATTTCTAACTTTACACGTCAGTAACGAGCGTGCCCTTAATACCCAAAT